>VZQC01001118.1:2020331-2085531 GCA_009823505.1 Rhizomys pruinosus | reverse complement strand
AAGACCCTGTCATATTTAACAGAAAAAAATGTAATTCATGGATTAACATACCATCCAAACATCTGTGTCTATACCAAAGTAACCTACCATAGTACTGTTTAAATACCTATATATCTAATTGCTTGTGCTTCATTAGTAGGATTGAAAGGTTATTCCTGGACAAACTGTCAGCCCATGAAAGGAAACAGCCAGAATTGAACAGAGTCCAAAAAAACAGCTCCAGAGAAAGTAGACTGTTTTGCTTCTCATCCACCTGTGCCCCTTTTCTAAGCCTAGGGAACAATCTGCAGAAGAGGGGGCATGGTAGAATGTAAGGGCTGCGATCGGGGTGAATGGTGAAACTACAGCAATACAGTCTGGACACTTATTTGATCAACTTGATTGAACATACAAGCCACCCCCCCCCAGCTGGATGGTGGGACCCTTGGGCTGCGTGGGTTTGGGCACAACTGCTTGCAAATTGTTTTTACATGAAGGATGCTTGTACTCATAAATTATTACTTATTGTTAAAAAAATGAAAAGAAAAAAATAAAGTAATAGAAAAAAAAATCCCATATTCTCAAAGAACATATAATTACATAGGAAGATGAACAATATAGATCACTGCAGAAACCCAACCAGAGGCACAGCTAGATAGAATTTTAGTTACAAAGTAAATATATTTTCACAAATTGCTTATCCTTTCTACAATGAGGGGACAATACATAACTTATATTTCAAAAGCAGCAAATTTTGAAAAACTACAATTCAATATACCTTTTCCAGTAATTGTAATTATAATATGCATTTTTTAAGCTATTCTTTAAAAATTTATTCTTTGGTAATTTTTATGGGCATACAATCTATTTGACCACATTCGCTTCCTGCTGCCTCTTCACAATTCCTGCTGGATCCCCCACATATCCCTATGGACTTCATGTTCTTGTTTGTTTGTTTGTTTGTTTTTAGTAACCCACGGAACCCAATTAATGCTGTCCATATATGCGTGTGTGTGTGTTGTGTGTGTGTGTGTGTGTCCATTGGAGTATGGCCAATCTATGAGGTATCACACCCCTAGAGAAAACTGACGCTCTTTCCCCTAGCTGCTGTCAAATTTCAATCTACATCAACACTCTGACCCCATTATGGCTCAGGGAATAATGTGGAAAAGAAAGTAGAAAGATTGTAAGAAGCAGAGGTTGGGAGAATTAGGGTAAAATCTGTCTTCTGGATATGACACCACCACTGCACTCATGAATCCAAAACACCTGTGATTGCCTACGAAGGACTTATAAAAGCTCAAGCCAGGCTGCCTTCCAGCATGGGTGATAAAGGAGCGTATGAGCTCCATCTCTTGCTGAAGAGATAAAATGCAATAGTAAACCAAACAAGGAAAAATTGTTCTTTGAGGTTGAGTTATCAGGGTTTGGATTAAAGAGACAATTCTTTTTTAAGAAAATTTATATTTTATTCAGCAGAGTAACCGGCCATGCTGCGTAGGTATCATTTTGTGTAAAAAGAAGGACCGGTCTATCTAAGTAGCATTATTTTTTCTTAATTTTTATTTATTTCTGTATGTGTATGAATGTACTGTCTGCATGCAAGTTTGTGCACCCGTGTCGTGCAATTCCGTGGAGGTCAGAAGAGGGTGTCGGATTCCCCTGGAACTGGAGTTCTCCTGGAATTGGAGTTTCAGATGGTTCTCGGCCGCCATGTGGGTGCTGGGGATCGAACCCGGGTCCTCTGTAAGAGCGGTTGGCGCTCTTAACCGCTAGGCCATCTCTCCAGCCCCTCTAAGTAGCATTATTAAGATATGTTCGTGTGATGAGTCTACAGTCTAAGTTATCTGAAATAAGATCAGAGTGGACTGAGGTAGAGAGTCTTCCCTATTAGTATGTTTCTGGTAATTCCTTTGGAAGTGTGCAAATCTAAATGTACGATTTGTCATGTGTTTTAGTGTATATTTATGTCTATTCATGTATTCTGAAAAGCACATTCCAGATTTTGACAGGTACCCACATAAATGTCATGATAAAGAATAGGAGATCCAACAGCTTGAACCTACATAAGCCTTTACTGATCCATGTGCTCTGCTTGTCGGAGAGATGTGGAAAACAGTTCTTGACAAAATCCTCAAAGGTCACTGTTGCTAAGGCGTTGATACTGGCAGCCACTGTACTGCAGGAAGAGAAATAAATAAGAAAATAGTTTGAACTAAATAAGAAGAGAATCAGACAGCCTTGTCCTCCAGGAAGGGCAGGCAAAGCAGAACCCTGTGAGACACAGATACAAGCATATGTCCAAGTTCCTGAACTCTAGAGAAACCACATGACCTGTTTGCTAATTCTGCAAACCTTTTTTTTTCTATGCTAATACTCATGCAGTTCTTCCACCAACTTCATGGGAAAAGCTAAAGTTTCATGTTCTAACTCCCATTAATTATACTAGAAGGATTGTTCACATTCATGCCTATGTACTCATGTTTAGGTGTTCATGGGAGGGGGAGGTGAATGCCATTCTATATTGGAGTGAAAGCAACAAATACTGACTATCCTAACCAAGAGGTAAGCACACTTTGTTATTCATTAACAGCTTATTTATCTGTGCATTTCTTTGTTCATTGCAGGTAGTAGGCATAGGATGTTCAACTCAAAAGGCATAGTTCTTACACTCTACCTGGGAACCCAGTCATTCAACAAGCAAATTATGCAGTTTATTACAGTCCACAAATTTTTATGGAGAAATTTATATAGCCAGAGTATATATTGATAGGAAATTATAAATTAGGAAACGACAGTTAAGATAGACTAAAGAGAGACAGGAAAGTATGGAAAAGAATGAAAAATAAAGGGGAAATTGGATACAAAGAACTTGAGCTGGAAAGGAAAGTGTGGCCCTCTACAGCCTCAAGCCTGCAGAGGGGCCAGAATGTAATTAGTAAAGGTGAGAGGAGAGATGAGACTGAGAAGAAGCAGTGGTGCTGATAGTTGATTTTCCTGTGACTTTCCAGAACTGAGTCATAATACACCCCTCAGGACATCTAAAAGTTGACTTTTCTTTTCAGAACCAAATGAAAGCTTATTTAAATTACTCATGGAGAACAGGGATGTTTTAGTTAGTGTAATACATAATTCAATTCAAATGGCACACAATTATCACTCAAGAATCATCCCTACCGAAGTATGTAATAAAATAATAATTTCAACTTCATTATAGTTGTCCTTGTTATAGTTGTATAAGTATAGTTACATAAAGAGAAAAACAAAAGAGTATAATTAGTCACAAAGAAGAAAAATCCAAAATGTACTTATGGATCTCATGATTTGAAAAAAATATATATACTCAGAAAATCAATGAAAAATTATTGAGATGAAAACCCCTAGATATCAGGAAATTCCGTGAAATAAATTTAAGACATAACCTCTCTCTTAACAGATAGTGTCATATCACATTCATTAAAATTATTGATATCATTTCTATAGGCCAATGAAAGAAAAATAAAGAGAAGTGTTCATAGAAGAATATAAAATGCAATAAAAGTAGTAATACAAGTCAGTTGTGAGAAGATGGCTTATTTAAAGAAATAAGGAGACAAACAGCTGACAATTTTGAAGGAAAACACATCTAGAGCTCTACTTGATTTTATAGCACATATATAGGGTCTCTGATTGTGGTGGTTTGAATGAGAACTCCCTCACTTAGGTTCACATGTTTGAACACCTGATCCCTATTTAGTAGCACTGTTTGGAAGGTGTTGTAGCCTGGTGGCAGGCTTTGAGGTTTAATAGCTTTGCCCCACTTCTAACTCACTCTCTCTACTTTCTGGGTATGAAAGGAGTTGTGATCTTTCAGCTTCCTGCTCTGGCTGCTAGCTGCCATGCCCCCCTGCTACCAGAGACTCCTCCTCCTGAACTGTAAATGCTTTCTTCCTTAAATTGTTTTTCGCCATGGTGTTTTATCATAGCATCAGAAAATAACTAATCATTTAATAATTTAAATATGTAATAGTATAATAAATATATTAGTATGTTAACTGGAGAATTATCCATAATCATAGAATTCCTGACATATTATAAGCTAAAAACCAAAGTGTAAAATATGAAATAAAATCTTACTATTTCAAAAAATTGGCTACCAGACTAAACAGTAGGCTGCGAGGTCAGGTCAGGTCTCTATAAGCAAGCCCCTGTAGGACAATATGTAATGAAGTCCCACAGAAGTAAAGCTGAAGCTACATCAGAGTCTCAAGGAAGGGAGAGACTACAGCAACATTTAATGGTCATTGGAGAAGCCCTAGGAAGCATGAAAAGCCATCCTGAGAGAATGACCATACAAGCTGCAACAGCAAAGCCACAGAGTTGGGACTGCCCTGGTAGTTCATCTTCCACTATGATCCATTCTATATGCCAGACATGAAACTTCAGGATTTAACATTGTCGGTGCTTGGCCTTTGTTTTGCCTTGGGTCAATCTTTTCTTGTCTTTCCACTTTATCTTGAAATATAAAAATTTCTTTTCAGTTTTTGCAGGTGCTCACAACTCAGTTGGCCTTGACTCTTGGGAGAGAATTTAGAGTTGGACTTTTGATGAGTGCTGAAACTATTAAAACTCTTGGGACTTTTGTGATGGAAGGAATACAAAGTTGAAATATTAAGCAGAAAGTAGAAGTAAATGTAGGTATACAGTCTGCCTTCAAAGTTTACTAACACAGTGTGTAAGTTGTCTATATTACTAAATCTAGTTTCCTTATCTACAAACTATTGATAAAATTAGTGGATCTTCTTTCTTATATATTGCATGATAACAAATGTACAAATAAAATACAAAGATAGCATTACAGTGGGTGAATTACTACATAGCAAGTGCTTAGTAGATAGTTTTCCAGTAGTTAATCTTTGTCTTCATCATTCACATTACTTCACAAACACCACCACCACCAAATCGTTGTCATTGTCATCATCATCAGGTTGTCAACATACTAACCTTAGAGTTCCACTAAAAGCACAAGCCACAAAAAGTCCTGGGAGTCCTGGCATAGTGGCAAATATTTCCATAACAAAATATGGCATGAGCTGAAAAAAAAGGAGGAAGAAGAAGAGGAAGAGGAGAAGGGAGAAAGAGGAGGAAGAGGAGGAAGAGGAGAAGGAAGAGGAGGAAGAGGGGAGGAGGAAGAGGGGGAGGAGGAAGAGGAGGAGGAGGAAGAAAGAAGAGAAAAGGAATATTAATAGTCATCTTAGCAATATCTCAGACATTGGAATATAGCTTTCCAGAAAAAGGAATTGAAAAAAATTACTTTCTTATATTGTCAATGTATGCATTTTCTTGTTTGTTTACTCAGAATTTAGCAAGTAATATCTGAACATCAATCCTTAAAATCAGTCTTTGGCAAATCTAGGTATTATGGTTCCACTCTGTAGCCTGGTTTCTGGGAAAGGAGATTCTACATGATGGACTGGGAAAGTTGAATATGGTGAAGGTAGAGAAGAGAAGACTAAGTGCTCCTTGTGAAGAGCTCTAAACAGCGTTTTCAGAATCACATTTAATGTTATAAAGTTTATGTTATGCTGACAACATATAAACATAAGCGTTGTAAGAATAAAGGCCATTTTGTTCAACTGTATTTAGTATAAATCATTTTGTTTTATTTTTGCTTTTTTTGAAACAAGGTCTCATGTAACTCAGGGAATTCTCCAACCCACTATGTACTCTTGAACTCTTGATTCCCCTGCATCTACCTCCCAAATGCTGTAATTACAAATGTGTGGCACATGCTCGGCTTGCTTCAGTTTTAGATCGCCCCATCAGTTAGCCAGCCTTAGAATACATATGAAAGGAGTGTAAAGGGAGCCTTTACTCTCTCAGCTTTGCCCTGGCTTCAAACTTTGATTTCAGGAACAAAAGGAAATGTCTTCTTTCTACATGTCCAATTCTCCATTTTCAAGTGTGTTGCCGGCAATGTTACCCCAGAGAGGAAAGAAGCATTGAGCTCCAGGCACAAAACATAAACCCAGTATTACCCAATTTATTCCAGATATTCTGCACTGAAAACAAGAAAACACATACCTGGTCTGGTGCTGAGATAACCCCAGAAGTCCAAGGGTCACAGTCTTTGAAGTGGGAGTACATGATCAAGCCAGAGAAGACAGCGCATATTGCAATGATCCAGAGGCCCAACAAATTACAATACAAGGCACTAGAAAAGAGCACATGGGCCAGCTAGTAAGCTCCATGACACACAGCAGCACAGTAATGTTATGAGCTTCCAGGTAACACTCGGGGAGGGCATTGTTCTGGATTTCAAGAAGCATAGATTTTATAATTTTACATTGGAGGAATCCTTGCATTTTAAGTTAATTACCAAATTTTAGATGGATTTTCCTTTAAAATATGGTTTTAAATATTGTTTTCCAAATTCTCAGTATGTATAGTGTATGACACACTTTCTCATTAACTTTCACATCATAATTATTCATTATATAATGTTAAGTGATTTCCCACTACTCAATGCATGACGCTATCAGAAAAGTCAGTTTGAATTTTAACAACTATTATACCAGGGGATAATAACATAAAAATAAACAAGAAATGCAAACAATCATGTTGAAGATGAGTGCAAATGAAAGCTAAAGTCAAATGGTTTAAAGATAGTAGAAAGAATAAAGACTTAAAATCCTCTTAGCTATTAATTGGAGCTAGTTATTTTATTCTATATAGCATAAGCTATATTTTGGTGCCTTTTAATGTCCTATTTTGCATTCATGTAGTCATATGAATGTCATTTTTTTGTAGCCTCAGCTAGCCTGAAGCTGGCTATATAGGGAATTCATGGCTGCTTCCATCTCTAGGTGATTCACCTCCCTCTGCCTCTTGAGTTCTGGGATTAAAGGCATGCACCACCATGGCCAGCAATTGTGCTCATATTCTTAATTCCAAGGAAAATTTGAAAGTAGCCATGCCCAAATTGTTTTGATCAAATAAACAATCTCATTGTGGTGAAGTTCAGACAGAGTTTTCTTTAATCTAGTCACTGTTTTAAGGGAATCAGATGTGTCCACATTGAAATATAGGAATATCTATTTCATGGACACAGTGGTACTGTGCAGGTAGAAGTCACTTTCATAAGAAGATTAAATTTAAGTCTTCCTTCATTTACAAAAGAAAACGTTAGATAATTTTACTATAGAGGAAAGTATTTTTACATTTTAGAAAAATTTGATTGGAAAATCTGAGTGTGGTGGTGCACACCTTCAATCTCAGCACTCAGAAGCCAGTGTTAGGCGGATCTCTGTGAGACTGAGGCCACACTGGTCTACATAGTGAGTTTCAGGCCAGCTGTGGCTATTAGAAGATCCTGTCTCAAAAGAAGACAAAAAGAATGATTGGAGAGTTACTACTATGACCCTATTTTAACTTTTATTAAAGTTTTGTTTCTTGACTTGTATTTCTGTGCTGGATAGCTTTAGTGTCAACTTCACACACCTGGGTTGAGGGAGCCTCAGTTGGGGAATTGGCTCCATTGGATTGGCCTGTGGCCACATCTGTGGAGTATTGTCTTGATGGTCGAGCAGTGTGGGAGGGCCCAGCCCACAAGAGTGGTGCCACCCTGGGCAGGTGGTTGTGTATAGTATAAGAAGGCGGGCTGGGCATGAGCCAGGGAGCAAGCCAGTGGACAGCATTACTCCATGGCCTGTGCTTCAGCTCCTGCCTCCAGGTTCCTGCCCTGAGTTCCTGACTTGTGCTCCCTGAATGATGAACTGTGACCCAGGAGATGTAAGATGAATAAACCCTTTCCTCCCCAAATTGGTGTCGGTCAGAGTGTTTTGTCACAGCAATGGAAGACAAACTAGGACAGAAATTGGTACCAGGAGTGGGGTATTGCTGTGACAGACCTGACCTTGGTGTTTTGGGGAAGGATTGTGGAGGCGTTTGGAACTTTGGGCTGGGAAGATCATTGAATGCCTAAAGATCGTTGCTGTGGAGCTTGGAGCAGTTTTGCTGAAGGAGTTGTAGAAGATGGAGGCCTGGCTTGTGAAGTTTCTAGTTTCAAAGGAGAGCAGAGATCATCAGGACTGTGTAATCTGTGGGTTCTGGTCAGCTGGGGCTGAAGAATCAGCTGTAAGTAACAAGAGACCAGAACCTGAAGTGAAATCTTTGTTGTACTGGGACAATTGATGCTGGTTAGCTGGGGCTGAAAAATCAGCTGTAAGTAACAAGAGACCAGCATCACTGTGGTGAAATCTTCTGGGAAGAATTTCTTCAGGGTCAGCACACAGAAGCTATGTTCCAGAAGAGGCCTGAGCCTCCATGTCAAGCCAGAAGCAGAACTTGGTAATGTGTAAGAGTCTCCTATATGGTTCTGGTGTTGAAATTTGAGGGGGTCACAGAGAGCAGCCAAGGCTTGGCACTGTGAGAGGTCAGGAAAGACCATTGGTGTAAGTGTACTTCGGTCATAGTGGAGACCCCAGGATTGCAGAGGTCATGGAGAGAAGCTGAGGCTTTGCACCAGGAGAGGTCAGAGGAGACCATTGGTGAAGGTGCTGCCTCAATTTCAGTGGCAACCCCAGCTTTTTGGAGATGCCAGGACCATGGGATGACCACCAAGAGCAGCGGCAGGTGTGGAATGGAGTCAGCCTGGGCCTGCAAGATGAGCTGTGTGTGCCAGGGATGGCAGAGTCGGAGAGGGGGAGCTGCCGAGACCCTTTGGAGCCCAGAAGATCATGAGTGAGTCCCAGGTGTCCAGCCTTGAGCTACTTGCTGGACTTAGGTTTTGTTTGAGACTGCCCGATTCTTCCCTTTGAAATAAGACCGTACTTGTTTTGGATTTTACAGCAGCCCACAGTGAAGAGACTTTTAAGAGACTGTGAACTTTTAAGTGTTTGGACATTTTAAGGACTGTGGGGCTTTTAAGTTTGTACTGTCTTAGGTTGTGATTAATGTTAACATCATACTTTGGGGATAAGAACTAGAAAGGTGGTGGTTTAATAGTGATGTGTTTTTTGTGTCAAGTTGACAAGGGGTCAATTGTGCTGGATAGCTTTAGTGTCAACTTCACACACCTGGGTTGAGGGAGCCTCAGTTGGGGAATTGGCTCCATTGGATTGGCCTGTGGCCACATCTGTGGAGTATTATCTTGATGGTTGAGCAATGTGGGAGGGCCCAGCCCACAATGAGTGGTGCCACCCTGGGCAGGTGGTTGTGTATAGTATAAGAAGGCGGGCTGGGCATGAGCCAGGGAGCAAGCCAGTGGACAGCATTCCTCCATGGCCTGTGCTTCAGCTCCTGCCTCCAGGTTCCTGCCCTGAGTTCCTGCCTTGTGCTCCCTGAATGATGAACTGTGACCCAGGAGATGTAAGATGAATAAACCCTTTCCTCCCCAAATTGGTGTTGGTCAGAGTGTTTTGTCACAACAATGGAAGACAAACTAGGACAATTTCCTTTATGGGGTGAGGAATATACTTGCTAGATAAAATGATGATGTGCACGATTTCATTAATTATACTCATGCTATTCATCTCAGAAAAGCTCGAGTCAAGCCACTACTGAGGATATCTCCTAGAGACAAGGCATGTTAATGAATTAATTAGGAGAGAGAATGTAATTCATCTCAATATGATTGGGCTCTTAATCTTATTTTTTGGACCCAGAGTTGGAACATTACCCCAAACATCTTTATAACTTCACCAGTCAACTAGGGAAGACAAAAATCAAATGACAAGACTATATAGATTGCTAGTCATTGTATTTTTAATATGCTTCTTGATATAAATGGACTTTGAGTTTATACAGGGAGGGATCTCATGCTTACAAAGTGAACCATTTCATTGGTCCATTAATATTAATTGGATGTTTTTCTACCAGCTACATTTCTGGGTTTCTGAGGCTGTAGATAAGAGAATAGAACCTTCCTCTATGGAGACTTCATTCTGCAGTTGAAGTAAAAGCTTAAATACTATGATTTTAGATATGAAACTTATGAGAAAAATAAAATGGAAAAGAAAAAGTGATTGAGGTGGTTATGTTCATTTTAGCTGGGCATTGCACCATGACGGGAAGAGTCTCGATAGCCTATAGCATCACTTCTTATGTTCATGCCACCCCTTACTGCCAATAACCCTGAAAGATAAATCAGGGTCTAGAAACAACAAATGAGGAAGCAACCCCAAACTTATTTAAATCAGTTGGAAAATGATATGACTTCTATATATAATGATGATCTGGATGAAGAAATGTTCTCTCTGAGAAGTGTACTAGATGAAGGCTGCTGTCTCACTCCCTTTCTCCTTTTTATTCAGCTCGGTACCCTAGCCCTGGAAGTGATGCTGCCCACATGCGTTCCCTTCCATCTCAGTTATACTTCTTTAAAAATCCTTTCACTCACTTATAGCTAAAAAATGAAAAAAAAAAAAAAACCTGAAAGATGCAGGACAGTTATGGCAGAATACATGATCTGGGATGGGGTGGGGGTGGGGGGGAAGGGAAAGGGAAATATGCCTGATCTGAATTGGAAAATGATGTATAAAATGCACAAACCATCAATAAAAATTAAAAAAAAAATAAAAAAAGAATTTATCTTAACTATAAAAAAAAAAAATCCTTTCACTCACAGACACACTCAGGATTTTAAATTCCACTAAGTTAGCAATAAAGATTAATCATCATAAGTTCATCCCTTATCAATTTGATACCAAAACATATTACTTTTAAGTGATACTATTCTACCCTCAGGCCCTAAAGTCTCTGAGTCGACTCATAGTGTTTGTCTCTAAAATTGGCCCTAGTCTTAAAAAGTTCCAAGTGTAAGTGTAGAGTATCCTTAAAGACTTGTGATCTCTGAACCGTGAGCCTTTTGTAAAATCACCCAGAGCAGGTCATGCATTTCTGCTGTACACAATGGTACAGAGTAATCATTCCCATTCCAAAAGGAATGAACGAGGACAAAAGAAGGAAAGACAGGGCCAAAGTAAGACTGGAACCCAAGAGGCCAAATACCAAATTGTGCTTCTTTACATTCTGCATCTGAGGTGCATGGTTGCTTCCTCAGGACTCCAACAGCATGGCATAGCCTAGTCACACTGCCGGCATGTAGCATGTAGCTTGGCTCCTGTGCCAGTTCATCATATCTCTCACTGGCAGATGTCCCATGGTTCTGGCATCTTCAGCATCCTTCAGTCCACGTAGTAAGGTAGGCATAACCTCCAAAGTTTTGCACTGTGACCTCTAGAAGTCTCTTTGTGGAGAACCCAACACTGCCATACGTTGCCTGGCTTCAGAGGCTTTCTGGCATCTTGTTGTAAACGTCCATGATCCCTTGCCTCTTGCATTTTGTGTGCCTGCAAAATCAGTCCTACATGGAATGGTGTTGTCAAATTCTCCCAGCTGAGTATACAGTCTGCCCCCTGCCCCACCTTCTACCACAGCCATAGTAGCCTCTGTGCACTTAGTTAGCTAAACCTGGAAAACACTACCCTACATGCTTGTTTTCCGACAGGGAGCCCCTTTCGCAGCATTCCCAGTTCAGTCTCTCAACTTTTAAATGAATTGGCATTACAAGCTGAATCTCCTAATGGGCATGCTCTTGCTCTCAGAGCAACTGCTGCATTGTCTGTCCCCATGCAGAGCTGGAGGTTTCTCCTCAGTTGTGCTAATCTCATTAACAACTACAGTTGCTTTCTCTGCTAGCAACTTCTTTTTGGTCTTTTTAAGACAGGGGTCTCCCTGTATCCCCAGCTGTCCTGGAACTCACTCTGTAGACCAGGCTGGCCTTGAACTCACAAAGATCCACCTGCCTCTGCCTTCCCAGTGCTAGGATTAAAGGTGTGCACCGCCACACCCGGCCTAGCAACATTTAAACTCATTCATACTCACTTCCTGAAAACCTCACATTTTCTGTCACTCCTTTCTTCTCTCTCTCTCTCTCTCTCTCTCTCTCTCTCTCTCTCTCTCTCTCTTTCTCTCTCTCTCCCTGCATCTAGGAGTGGCCATTACACTAAATAACATGCCACATGAACATTTCTGCTGCCAAACCAATTACCCCACTGTTTTGAATTCAGCCTCACTCAAGCTCTCAGGACACGGGCAAAATACAGGAGGTCTTTGCCAAGAATGTAACTCCAGTGGTCTCCAGTTCAATTCCCTGCAGATTCTGTTCTCTGAAGGCTTGTGAAACTGAGTCGCAAAAGTCCTCCTCTCTTGGCATTCTTGTATTCCATCCTCCTGCCAGAATGGCTCATTCATCTCTGGTTATATCATTCTAGGGCTTCTCTAGCCAATGTCTTCCACATTCCTCCTGCAAATCAGTTCCTAAAGGTTCATTACAGTAGTGGTCACATTCGTCTTTACCAATTTCTGCATAAGCTACTTTTCTTGTGACAAAATGCCTGACAAAAGCAATGAAAGGAACGGTTGAGTTGAGCTTGCTGTTTGAGGGCACAGTCCATTTTGGTAGCTGAGGCATAGATAAAGGTAGAATGCCCCTAGCTCAGAAGCAGGGAGAGACAAATGCTATTGTGCCCCTTGCATTCCACTTTTTATTCAATCAGGGACCCCAGCTCCTGGGATGGTACCAGTCTGCCACTACATAAGGGTGGGCCTTTCTTCCTCAGATAAACCTCTATGAAGATATCCTCATGAAGACACCCAGAGATTTACTTCCAAAGATATTCTAAAGCCCAAGTTGACCATCGAGATGAACTATCCCAGGAAGAAATCATCAGCCTCAGTTATCCAAATAACTGCATAGATAGTGAACTCCTCATAGTTTCAATTGATGATGACATGCACTATGAATTTTGTGATTTTATGAATCTGTATTTTGTTGCAGAATCGATTCTTCTTTTTGTCAATACATATTTTTGTTGTTTTTTTGTGCATTTCGTACATTTGAATCATATTTAGAAATCCTTCCCCATCTGCATCCCCATGGTTCACCCTCCAGAGTTTATCCAGTTTGTCATGTATGCTAAGGCCAATCAAGTCAAGTTTGTGTGTCCAGATGCCCCTTGATGTGAGTTCATCCGCTGGCACCTGGCCAGCCTATTTGTCATTATTACTCCTTTAAGAATACCAACTCTCCCTCACCCAGCAGTGATCATCTGTCAATAGTCCCTCTGCTGAGGCTGGTACCTCCTGCCCATTTCCCCAGTTCTTTGCAGGGTTTTATCTGATTGAGCTTTCTTGGGTCTTGTGCATTCTGTCACCATTGCTGTAGGTCCACAAGAGCAAGTTCCCAGAAGTCCGAAAAACATTTTTTTTATGCTCATGCACCTGTCTTTTCCAATCTTTCTGTCCCCTCTTCTTCACAGATTTAATATAGGAGTCCTATCCAGGGACATGCACCGAGAATCTATTTTTCGTAAGCAGTAGAGCTGTTTCCTAAACTCCAAAGTGAAATCTATTCAGCCCAATCCCAAATATAAAATATATATAATACTAATATACGAACTATCCCTCCCCCTAAATAATATAAAAATATAAATACCTATATATA
Organism: Rhizomys pruinosus; assembly: GCA_009823505.1. Lineage (NCBI taxonomy): Eukaryota > Metazoa > Chordata > Mammalia > Rodentia > Spalacidae > Rhizomys > Rhizomys pruinosus. The sequence goes on along the minus strand of VZQC01001118.1, from coordinate 2,072,066 downwards.
TATATATCATGCTATCAAATAATTATATAAAGCAGAGAGAGAACTGATCACTGGCCTGAAATCAGTCTACCTGACACTGGGTGACTTCCAACTGCCAAGAATTCTCTTAAGACTGTAACTGTGAGACAACCAAGACCCTCCACGATTCCCCACTGCAATCCCCTCTAGTTATGTGCACGTAGCCCGCACTGACCTTCCTGACCAAGACCCTCCAAGATCCCCACTGCAATCCCCTCTGGTTATGTGCACATAGCCACACTGACCTTCCTGAACAATTTTCTTTCCTATATTGCATTGACTAAATTAAATATATTCTCTCAGGTAAATCTTTTATAGAAAGACTCCCTATTTTTCTTATTCTAAGAGGTTCTAATCACAGCACTGATCCATTCATAAAGTAGAGATATATGGAACTGCAAACTGGAGTCCTAAATTCTGGGAAACATGTACGTATTCCTGTCTTGAAGAGTATGTCTCTTTCATTGCCAGTTTTTATATTAACTAAATATTAATACAAAAATTTCCACTCTCCAAGCAACTGTGAGAGTGATACGCACTCATTTTTTAAATTTTACTCGATTTAAACTAAGTCACTAGGTTATGCTTTGAGACACATAAAAAGGAATAGGTATGTGTTCCAGATACGCACATGTCCACATGTTTGTGCACACACCCAACTATGGCCTCCCTAGCATTATATTGTTTAGTAAATGATAAAAACTTAACAAGCACAATGTATTATTCTTGGTCTTTTAAGGAAAAAAAATAGGAAAGATAAAGTTCTTAACTTCCTAAATTAGTAGGAGGCAGGAATTCAGATTTTTCTTTTGTAATATCACAAGAGAAAGTAATAACTGGTTCTGTAGCAAAAATCTATTGTACCAACTAGTCAAGAGTCTGGGGCAGCAGAATCCTTGAGCCTAACTTGAGGCCTCAAAATAAGCGGAGATCCCATATCAAAACTAAATAAATTCATGTAAAAAGGAAAGGATGGCATCAAATAAAAACTAGACTTAATAGAAAATGATGATATAGTACACCAAAGCTTTCTTCTCTGTTCGAGTATATTTCAGCTCTAGTTTATCTAAAAGTAACATTTTGGATGAATTTTACCCTTAAATTCATTTTAAGATCAAAATTACTTATAGTTTTAGTACTTCAGCTACTTGGTAAAATTATGGCCATGTGTGTGAAATGCTTGCTGATAGTAATTATTGTTTTTATTTTATTTTGTTTTGTTTTGTTTGCTTTAAAACAGGGTGTCACTATAGTCCCCGCTGGCCTGGAACTCACTCTGTAGACCAGACTGGCCTGTCTCTGCCTCCCAAGTGCTAGGATTAAAGGCGTGCGCCACCACACCTGGCTTAAAGATGATTCTTAGCTGCCATTTGGGTGCTGGGAATCGAACCCAGGTCCTCTGCAAGAGCATTTGGTGCTTTTGACCACTCCAGGCCCTGAATAGTAATTATTGTAACAGGATTTGGATGTATTACCATTGATTCAAGAATATGCTAGATAATCTATTCACTACCTTCTACATTATAAAGTATACAGATAGTGATAGTATAATTCCCTTTTGGGAATTCAACTTACAAAATTGTTTGAAGTATTTCTAAACAATTTTATGTGTTCCTCAATAAAAATAAGAAATTATACACTTGAGGGGCTGGAGATATGGCTCAGTGGTTAAGAGTACTGGTTACTTTTACAGAGGACCTGGGTTCAGTTCCCAGCACCCACATGGTGGCTAACAACCATCTGTAACTCCTGTTCCAAGGGATCTGATGCCCTCTTCTGACCCCCACAGCATTGCACATAAAAATGCAAACAAAGCCAAGTGTGGTGGTTCATATCTTCAATCTCAGCACTTGGGAGGCAGAGGCAGGCCAATCTCTATGAGGTCAAGGCCAGCCTGGTTTACATAGTGAGTTCCAGGCCAACTGGCACTATAGGGAAACCCTGTATCAAAAAGATAATAAATAAATAAATAAATAAATAAATAAATAAATAAATAAATAATTTTCAAATTGTACATTGAAAGTGTTTTACAATTATGTGGGAAGACTTAACTCTCCTTTGCAGTATCCCACCTATATTTAGGTGACTGGAACCTTGAGTGCCAGTCTTGGGAATGAAACACCATTTTATATGTGGTTCTGGTTTTCCTGCTAGTTTTGTATAAGAATATACTGGGCTGGAGAGATGGCCTAGCGGTTAAGAGCGCCGACCGCTCTTGCAGAGGACCTGGGTTCGATCCCCAGCACCCACATGGCGGCTGAGAGCCGTCTGAAACTCCAATTCCAGGAGAACTCCAGTTCCAGGGGAATCCGAGACCCTCTTCTGACCTCCGCGGCATTGCACGACACGGGTGCACAAACCTGCATGCAGACAGTACATTGATACACATACNAATGCAAAACTGTATCTTTTCTTTCTCATCCATTAAGTTGGTGACGTTTTGACCTGTGGGAACATGCAAAACTTTTCCCATAGTTAGTTTTAAGATTTAAATTGAAAAATTTGACAAAAAGTTTAATATATAACTGTCCCCTCTTTTTTATTTTAGGTTTCTATTTTTTGACCCATGAATCTCAAAAAGGCAGTTGTATTACACATACATATAGGCTGAAACCAAGGCATAAATTTTTCATTAAATTTACCCAAGCTGTTTATCATTGACTGTATGTTGTTAATTTGGGAAGCACACTTAATTCCTTTAGTTAAATTACCCTACAGGTAAAAGAAAATGTTACAAGATGACACTGTACAACACAAAAATTATAGAGAACATTTGAATACATTAACCCAAAGTTGTTGTTATACAAATTATAACAAAATTATACAAATTATACAAAATACATTAACCCAAAGTTGTTGTTATACAAATTATAACAAAATTATACAAAATATAATTTATATAAATATATAAATTATAAGTAAAACAAATGTGGACAACAATTTATATTTCCAATTAGCTTAAATGTATTACTGTTTTTATTAAAACCTTTTAACCAATGTTGTTTAATATAGATATTTTTACTTTTACTAAGTCCTAAAATGCCACATAATATGTAGACAAAGTTTGGGCAAATTTGGATACCTGTTAAACTCACATCAATTAAATATACATTAATCGAATATAGACCTGTGTCCCCCTCCCAACCCTCCCACCCCACCAGATTCACCATTTCAGTTAGTTCTTTGATACAGTCTTTTCTATTGTTGATCTTGTTGTTGTTCTTTCCAATACGCATCACTCCCCACAAGGAATATTTAAAACTGGGTTATTGGCGCTAGCATCCACAGATGAGGGATACCATTCGTCGTTTGTTTTTCTGGGACTGTGTTACTTCACTTAACATAATATCTTCTAGTTCCATCCATTTACCTGCAAAGTTCATGATGTTGTCTTTTTTTACTTCTGCATTGAACTCCATTGTGTAGATGTACCACATTTTCTCTATCCACTCATCAGTTGAGGGGCATTTGGGTTGGTTCCAGCTTTTTGCTATTGTGAACAGAGCTGCAATAAATATAGCTGTGCATGTATCTCTGCAGTAAGATGAGTCTTGTGGGTATATACCCAGGAGTGGTATGACTGGGTCAGGTGGTAAGCTCATTTTGAGTCTTCCAAGGGTTCTCCACACTGCTTTCCATAGTGGCTGTATGAGTTTACATTCCCACCAGCAGTGGATGAGTGTTCCCCTTTCCCCACAACCTCTCCAGCATTTGGTATCATTTGTTTTCTTGATCCTAGCCAGTCTTATGGGAGCAAGATGATATCTTAAAGTGGTTTTAATTTGCATTTCCTTATTATTAGTGACGTTGAACATTTTTAAGATGTTTCTCAGCCATCTCTAATTCCTCACTTGTGAAGTCTCTGTTCAGCTCTTTGCTCCATCTTTTGAGTGATTCATTTGTTTTCTTTCTTCTTTGTTTTTTGAGTAGTTTATATATTCTGGAAATCAATGCTTTGTCATATGTATCTCTGATGAAGGTTTCCTCCCACTCTGTGGGTTTTCTCTTCACTTCCTTGATTGTTTCTTTTGATGTACATAAGCTTTTGCTGTCTACAAGAAACCCATCTCAATCTAAAGGATAGGCACCAACTTAAGGTGAAGGGATGGAAAAAAAAATATTCCAAGCAAATGGTACCAAAAAGAAAACAGGTGTTGCTATTTTAATATCAGACAAAATAGACTTCAAAGTTAAAGAAATCAGAAGAGACAAAGAGGGCCATTACATCTTTATCAAAGGAACAATTAACCATGAATATATATGCATCAAACTCTAGTGCACCAAACTTTATAAAGACAATTCTCCAGGACCTCGGGGCACAGATTAACCCCAGCACACTCATAGTAGGGGACTTCAATATCCCACTAAGTCCTTTGGACAAACCAACTGGACAAAGAATAAACAGAGAGACATCTGAACTGAATGATATGATACACCAAATGGACCTCACAGACATCTCCTGAATATTCCACCCAAATATCAGAGAATACACTTTCTACTCATCACCCCACAGAACATTTTCCAAAAACGACCACATATTGGGACACAGAAAAAAACCTCAACAAATACAAATAGGGTTGAAATAATTTCATGCATTCTATTAAACTGATCTTCTTTAAAGGAGTGACTCTAGATAGGGTTGACTAAATCTCAGTAAATGAACTTACACTGAGGGAAATCAGGAACACTAACTTATACCTTAACATAAATGTTAAAATGCATGAAATCCAGAGGGGATTATGGGTTCATGGTGATGGTGGGAGGGGTATAAAGGTGATTAAAATTTTTTATAAGAAATACACAAAAATTCAATTAAAAAAGGTTCTTCCTGTGTTCACTCAGTGGTATGCCAGGCAATATCTGGGTTGAAGCAGCCTGATTAGACATTTGCTGTTTTTTCAAATAAATTCTTTTTAGAAACAATGAATTATGCCTAAATTTACTTCTTTTTGAAAAATATATAATTTTAATTTTATTTTTATGAGTACACTGTTTGCATGTGTCTAAGTGCACCTGTATCATGCAATGCCCACAGAGATCAGAATAAGGAGACCCCTGAGAACTGAGTTCAGGAGGATTGTTAGCCATCATGTAGGTCCTGGGAATTAAACCCAAGTCCTCTGAAAGAGCAGCCAGTGCTCTTAAACACTGAGTCATCTCCCCATCCCCTAAATTTACTTCTTCACACATAAAAAATAGACAGTATCTGAAGACAGCACATGAATCAAATAGTAATCAGGGTCATCTCATCACAGAAAGTAAAAGCAACAAATATAAATTTATGTCTTCATCCCCCCTTATTAATATCTCACTAAATGAAGGCAGAAACTATTTCATAGCAAAGCCAAGAGGACTTCAGTTTAAATCTTGTTTTGACACTTTGTTGAGACAGGAATAGCAATGTTAGACTGAAAGATATTTTAAAAAGCTGCAGAGATGGCTCAGAGAGTAAAAGTGTTTGCTTCATGCACATGAGGAATTGTGTTTTTACCTCCAGAACCTATATAAAAGGTGAGGCATTGTTACAGATCCACCTGTAACCCCAACACTGTGACAGGCAGTAGGGGGATCATGGGACCATCACCCCAGCTCCTGATTCAGTGAAAAACCTTGTCTCAAAGGAATAAGTGAAAGAATGATAGAACAGGACATCTGATCTCCTCTCTACACATACACAACCACATAGATGCACATATACACACAAACACTCATATGCATACACCACACTTACATTCATACATATACATACATAGTCTCATACACACATAGAAGTACACATAAAATGTCATTGAAATAAATCTCTTATTTTATCTCTTTCCTTCACATAAATACTTACTCATGTAATAACTCACTAAAGTAAAAGAGAAATTAGAACGAAATTTTTATCAACAACTTACAGCTTAGCATGCTTCTCTGTTTTGCAAGAGATGCATCTCTGGATGGTTGACTGATTAACTCCATAGATTCCAAGCCAAGTAAAAGTTCCTCCCACTATAATTGTCCAGAAAGTGTGCCGCCGGAGAGGATCTACATCAAAGCTGTGAGATAGAAAGAAGGAAGAAACAGATGTTTCTTTGATACCCAAATATTATTTTTGTTTATGATGCCATGCAATTAAATTTTATAAATCAAAAAAAGGTAGCACTGGACCTACTCAAATACATGTAGTCGGGATCCGTTCCTTGCATCCTCTAATACATTGTGGAATCCACCAGCCTGATTTGATCCTTGAATGAGAACTGATAAGAAGCCCACAATCATGACAACCATCTGAAATGCATCTGTCCACACCACTGCTTTTAAACCTCCCTGAAATGGGGAGAATGATATGAGTTATTGAAAATGAGTTTGGAACCCATCCAACTCCAGGCAGTTGTCCATTCGTTCAGAAACTGGACTGAACATACTTTATGTGAAAATTTCTGTGCTAAACATGGGAATAAAATGCTAAGTGAAGGGGATAGGTACCTCTTTAACTTCATTGACTTTATAAATTAATGGGAAAATTGAAGTGCAATGGAAGACAAGGTATAGTTGAAATGTATATTAGAGAGTTATGAGGACTTGACAATTATGATAAATTCACAGTAATGAATAGAAATTTACCAGGTAAGAAAACAAATTTGAAATTGGTCCAGCATAAGGCAAAAGAAATGTAAGTTTCTTTCAAGGGAAATAAAGGAAATCTAGAAGGCACAGGTGGGTGGCATGGATAGATTCAAAGGCAAGGTGATGAGCATTCTGCAAGTTGGTGCTCTAGAGCTTGACTTAAGAGAATCCTCAAAGCCAATGAAGTAGGAGAAGGAGAGTCACATGGGAGGAGAGGTTTGTTTCTCAGTTTCCATTGGTGATTGTGTAAGCAGTGAATCATAATTCTGTGATGGAAAGGAAATCGAGAAATCAGCTCAAAGTTTATTCTAATTTCCCATTCCCTAAATTATCAGCAGTTTAAATCAGGGTAGAAAGAAAAGAAGGGAGGGAGGGAGGGAGAGAGGGAGGGAGGGAGGGAGGGAGGGAGGGAGGGAGGGAGGGAGGGAAGGGAGGGGATGTTCCATCCCTAAAGATTGTGAATCAACTGAGGCTTGGGTTGGGGTTCTATCCTCTGCAACTTTAAGAAGTTTCACAAATGAGTCTAATGTAGAATTCTTGCTGAAAATACATAGTCAAAAGGGAAGGAGGGAAGGGAGAGTGTGCTATTACATTCCTTGTGCAAAATCCCTTAGAACCATAGTGAATATGAGGTAAGAAGGGAAAGTTTAAATTAAGTGCCATATAAAAAGTGTTTTGCAAATGAATAAGCACTAGAAAGTGAACAGATAGGATATTTTTAACAGTGAAAAATAAAATTATCATCCCATTACTCCTCCAGAGTGTCAAGAACTTGTGAAAATTTGACACACTTTAAAGGAAAGAAGACGGGCTGGAGAGATGGCCTAGCGGTTAAGAGCGCCGACCGCTCTTACAGAGGACCCGGGTTCGATCCCCAGCACCCACATGGCGGCCGAGAACCGTCTGAAGCTCCAATTCCAGGAGAACTCCAGTTCCAGGGGAATCTGAGACCCTCTTCTGACCTCCGTGGCATTGCATGACATGGGTGCACAGACCTGCATGCAGACAGTACATTGATACACATACAGAAATAAATAAAAAATTTAAAAAAAAATAAAGGAAAGAAGACACTGGAGTTGCTCATCATTTCCTTTATAATTAAAGTTAAAACACCATTTTAAAGTACACATTAAAGTCCCTGGTAAAGGTTTGTATAAGGTTTTCAAGTAATGTTGTGAAGAATGATAAATTTATTGCCTCATACCTCCTACACAGCACTCTCATAGTTTCCTTTGAAGGTGTTAAGCTTTCCTAACTCAAAGGTCAGTTTCAGAATTCAGTAATATGAAGACCAAATATCAAAAGCTCCAGTTTTCAGGGAATAATTGTAATTGGTTATGTAATATTCTGAACATGCCTGAACAATCAAATGCTCCTCTAAAGTCAGGTACAGTAACAATGAAGTCTTATCAGACTTTCATAGAGTAAAACCTTTCTCTCTCTCTCTCTCTCTCTCTCTCTCTCTCTCTCTCTCTCTCTCGATTCTTTCTCCTCTCTCTTCTCTCCCCTCTGTTCCCTTTCCCCTCTCCCCTCTCCCTTTTTTCCTCTCTCCTTTCCCAACACCCATTCATGTGCTCTTTGAGGTCTGATATTCACCTCACTAATTTGCAAATTACTTGGATGAGATAATCACTTTTAAAAGTCTCTTCCACTGATTATTTACTACATGCAGTATAGCATATGATTAATGAGTAAAGAGAATGCAGTATAAAAGTGTGTATAGTGGATGGAACTGGTAAATAAAATGCTGAAATGAGCTAGGGGTTCCCCCCCAAAACAAACAAACAAACAAACAAACTCTGAGAGACCCCTGAGGACCAGATCCTCAATTGACCTCAAGAAAACAAAAACCTTGGTTAATCTGGCCTGTGTGGCCTTAAACATCCAAAAGGAAAGTAAAACCAGAAAATCAGTAAGGCCTGAGAAATTGTACTTCAGATATAAAATTTGAGATATTAGTAAAAAGACAAAAAGAAAAAAGAGCAATGTTGTTTAGCCTGTCTTCAATTCTTACTGGCAAGTGCATCCACTCTGTGGCTGCCATTGATTTTGCCATTCTTTAAAGACATGAGACACAGCTTTTTAACCCCCCCAAAATGGACTGAAGACTCATGTCTCACTAAGAATCCTCCAAACCTTCAATGCCAGATGGGGACTACTGAGATACCCAGCTTGTGGACTGAGCAGCATACTTTGGGGCTGGAGAGATGGCTCAGTGATTAAGAGCACCAACTGCTCTTGCAGAGGACCCAGGTTCGATTCCCAGCACCCACATGGCAGCTAAGAACTGTCTTTAACTCCAGTTCCAGGGGAATCTGACGCCCTCTTCTGACCTCCGCAGCATTGCATGACACAGGTGCACCAAACTACATGCAGACAGTACACTCATACACATTAAAAAAATTTTTTTAGTGGCTTATGTATAATCGTTCCTTATTAAACATCTTATCATTTGAATGCCTGGTGTTCTTCACTCATGGTACCTTAGTACATTCTATTTGTAATGATATTTCATTTTAAGATTTTAATTGGGTTATCTTAAATTGCATTTTTCCCCAGAGAGTTTTGCACTTATTTTCTTTGCATAAGTCAAAGTGAATTACTGAACAAAAACCACTTTTGATTCCTGACATGATGCCAAAAGAGTCCCACACTCTGTGGCCACATGCTGCAGGAGCCTAGGACTCACTAGTTCAGTCAGGATACCATTATAATCACGTGTCCTCAGGGGAGTCTGATCTTTCTTGCCCACACACCACTTGTGCCTTCAATATACTAGTCCCGATAATTCATATATTTAAATTAATTTTTATGTTCTACCATTTGGTCATTTTATTTAGGGGGGGAAGACAGTCTCCTTGGGGGAACTATCATATTCTGTGCACTCTCAGCAATACATGTTAGAGCTATTCCCAGGATCCACTTGCCTCTCTGCAGTAATGTACCTTAGAGTAGTGAATCTGACATATATGATCAGGACAAAAGACAGAGGAAGGACCTGTTTTTAAACCAAAGAGTGAAGACATATATGAGAATTATTGTAGTAAGAATAGGAAATAAAAAAGAAAAAGCTTTAAATGGGGGACAAATGGTGGGTTCTGCCATATTTGAAAGGGAGACAAATGTGTTTTTAGTTGCATGTTATCATATGTGTTAAAAGGGAATATGATATTTGCATGGTGCCAAACACACGGTAGGCTGTTCCTTGATAATATATGTCAATTGCTTTATTCTTTGCTATAGAATAAAGAGAATCCACCTATCTAGCAATGACTGGTTAAGTATACCAGTAAATTATATAATGATTCAGAAGAAACAAAAGATTTTAATTGTGGGAAATCGGCACAACAGTGGGTGCCCAGTAACTATTTAGTCATCTAAACTAGCTATCATATTAACATTCATTCAATGCCACATGGCTTGCTTGAGAACCATACATGCAAACGTCCAAATATTAAATGTAATGCAGGATTATTTATAAGACACAAAACAACTTAGAAATCTTCAGATTTAGAAAATACCAACCATCTTTGCTCTCTCACATACATGCATTTTATCATTTTTCAAAATAGACAGAGAAATATAAATTTTACTTATGATTGATAAGTGCTTTTAAAGAACAAATTCTGTCTCTCAGCAGTTACATAGGGTCAACTGTCCTCTGATAAAGGAGTTGTTTCTTTCATTGTATCATTCCTCGCTCAACATGATTTTCTTTTTTTAATATTTTTTTTAATTTTATTTATTTATGTGTATGGATGTATTGTCTGCATGCAAGCCTTTGCACCCATGACGTGTAATGCTGCGGAGGTCAGAAGAGGGTGTCGGATTCCGCTGGAACTGGAGTTCTCCTGGAATTGGAGTTTTAGACGGTTCTCGGCCGCCATGTGGGTGCTGAGGATCGAACCCGGGTCCTCTGCAAGAGCAGTCGGCGCTCTTAACCGCTAGGCCATCTCTCCAGCCCTCAACATGATTTTCTTGAATGAGCTCAGACCCCAAATTCTCCTATAGTTGGTACTGAGAAGACTTAAGGAAAGTAACAGCAGCTCCCTCAGAAGATGTGATGGAAAAGCTCGTGTGCTCTCATTCACTTTGGAATTGCCACTTTTGTATTAAATTCCCTCTTATTGGATATTTGCCCTTATCTCATAATACAAGGTCATCTTAAATATTTTTCCCAGATCCATACGTACCAAGGTACAGTAGAATGTGCAAACAATTCCTGTTGCAAACACAGAGCCCCAGAGATCAAACCCGGTTACTAAAAACGAGGAAAAAAAAAAAAAACATTAAAGGAAGCTTCTCTGAGAGAAGTAAAAGAACAAATTAATGTGAAAAAAAAGACTCAACATTTCAGTCAGTATTCTTTTGTGCTCAGAAGGATATCAAATTAGTTTCCTCTTACTAAATTTTCTAACCTCTGAGAATATTATATTTTTCTACACCAAACCAGTCCACAAATTTCATGTGCTATTCTATTAGATTTTCCTCCTGAGCCATCTATCCAGCCAACTGCAATATAACTGAATATAATTATTATAGACACCTTTTACCCTTGTGTTCAGATGATTTACTATATAAAGGAGCTTATGATGCAGATAACCTTACTTAGTGGCTATGAATATAAAATACCAAACCTGCCATCATTTCAAAGATTAAAAAACAAAACTGAAAAGCTGAAAAAAAACATGTAACTGAACTTGGTATTTAGAAGCAAATATTTTTAAAGCAATCTAGTGAACAAGAGTTTTATGTTATTTTTAATATTCAGTATACTTCAGAGCTTTATGTACATAGTGACTAGGAGAGTCATTCTGAGCCACTAGCTACAAGAGGATGACCCCTACCCCAGGAGCTGAATGCATATTTTCGGAGTTGAGAATTCAAATGATTTGTGGTATAATATGCCTGATAACATACCTTGATTGAGAGCCAGAGCAGGGGCATACACCACTACTCCTGTGTATAGAATCTGGTGGAGAAACGAGAATGGTGAGAAAGAAACATGGAAAGAAAGAGAAACCTGTCAAAAAGTTCCTTGGTGAGTTCCTTGTCAGTTTGTTCACCACACTCTTCATTCCTGTACATTCTGATGCTAAAGGTTTGCCTGTCGTCATTGTAGGTGTTGAACTCATGAAGCAGAGATAGTTGGATTTTGAAGATTGCTGCCAATTTCAGATTGTTATATTTGTATTTAATATATTTCTAATGGCTGCCAGAACAAAAATAAAATAAACACAGGGAATGTCTTATAGGATGTGGAGAGGGCTTGTACGTGTCAGAAGAATGGAGTTTGGATCTGCAAAACCTACATGAATGCTGGGTAAGCATGCTGCTTCCCTGTAATTCCAGATCAGATGGTGGAGACTAGGATTCTTTGAGTGGGCTGGCTAGAAAGGCTATCCTATCCAATCTGTGAGCTCTGGGTTTGATCAGGAGAGACTGCCTCAAAGAATAAAGCTGCAGAGTAATCAATGAAGATTAGAAGATTCTTGACATCTGCTTACACACACACACACACACAAAATGTGCATATGCACTAGCACACACATGTACCTATGCACATGAAAATACACATACATACATGCGCATGGCACATGGCACACACAAACACATGGAATAAAAGAGATTCTTTTTAGTTGAAAAAAAAAACTGAGCAACAGATTTGAAGCTAGGTTTTGGTCTTCTCTCCTTCTCCTTCCTTTCTCATGCCCGGGCATCACAAAGTGCCCTCTGCTGACTTCAGGAGAAGCTTTCCTAATAAAAGAAACATAGTTCAGCAATTTGGTGCAAAACTGAATTTTGAATGGAGATGAGGAAAATCTCTGAGGAGGAACTATGCAAGGCAGTATGACTGTAAGGGTGACCTTCATAATCAAAGTTTCTTGTAATTCACAGAATTGTGATGGCTACCATGATGGGAATAAATTTATTTCCCATTTTATTTTACCTGGAGTTCCACCATTTAGAGGTTCATAGGGGTGCGAATCCCATATGAATATGATGGTTTCACAATACAAATATATAAGCAGTTCAAGAAGAACCGCTGCCCCTTATTTCCTTAGTAAATTCTCCGGCACAGAGTGGGGTTTTGATTAAGAGGACAGAAAGTTATCTTTTAGCAGAAAATACTTGGTGAGTGGTAGAAAACAGCATTTGTGTGTCACAGGGAAGTACAAAGTCACCCCAAAGCTGGTTGGAGACCCTTCTTTAGGAAGAAAGTAGGTATACTGACAGAATGCTGCATTAAGGAAAGGATTCACAGAAAAGCAGGAATTTCTGGTTCAACTCAGATAACCAGTTTTAAAACCCAAGCCAGGGGGTTAGGTATAAGCCTGATCACAGGAGTTGGAATACAGAGGAAGGAGAACTTATAGCCTGGGCCGTATTGTGAAAACTTGCCTCAAAATAAAACAACAAAACAATTTTATCAGATAATCCCATATTTAAAGTTTAAAAAGTTAACAGGGGCTGGAGCGATAGCTCAGAGGTTTAAGAGGGCTCTTGCAGGGGACCCAGATTCAATTCCCAGCACCCACATGGTGGCTAACAACCATCAGAACTTCCAGTTCCAGTGGATCCTACATCCTCTTCTGACCTCAGCGGGCATTGCACAGCATGCGTGCACTTACATACATGCAGGCAATATATATATATATATATATATATATAATAAAAATAGCAAAATAAAAATTATTTTAAAAGAGAAACAAAAACTGGTAGCATCCCGAAGCAGGACACCTTTAATTCGCAGTACTCAGGAGGCAGAGGCAGGTGAGGCTTAGGGCAGGCTAGCCTCCATAGGAAGCTCCAAACCAGTTGTAGCCGGAGCAGGGAGACCCTATTTCAAAAAGACAAAAAAAAGTTAAACAAATAAAATAAATTTGAAAACAAAAATATTCCCTCTATGTCTTGTAATATACATTTATTTCTTGTAATTACAGAAACATGTAATTTATGCAGTTTGGGTGCCTCTCCAGATAATCATGCATCAAGTGCTATAAAAGTGCTATCTTTAGAAGAAAGGGTAATTGGTATAAAAATCTCTCCTTTAATTGAGATAATTGCCCCCTAAACAAAGCTCTATCTCTTGTCACCCCTTAGTTTCCACATCATAGCCATTGTTCCTCACCGTCTGCACCATGTAGGTGACTGTTGCCGCATAGCGAACTGGTTTGTTGAATCGCAGTTGTAAGTACTAGAGAAGAGAAAAAGACACACGGTCAGTGAGTTCTACCAAGTTCTTCTTAATTTTCTTGATATTCATTTGAATTTGATGCTTGGGGTTTATAATACTATTTGATGGTGTGTATCTTTAGAAGCAAAGAGAGAAAAAAAGCATGCATTACTAGAAGTTAAACATATATTAAAATCCTATTCCACCTGCACTTCTCATGATGATCGATGAAGATAAGCAGGCTGCTTGTATGAAAGTCTAGGTCTTCTCACCAGCACTTGGGAGGCAGAGGCAAGTGGATCTCTGTGAGTTCAAGGCGAGCCTGGTCTACAGAGTGAGCTCCAGGCCAGCTGGGACTAAAGGGAGACCCTGTCTCAAAAATACCAAAAAAAGAAAGAAAGAAGAAGGAAAGAAGGAAAGAAGGAAAGAAGGAAAGAAGGAAAGAAAGAAAGAGAGAGAGAGAGAGAGAGAGAAAGAAAGAAAGAAAGAAAGAAAGAAAGAAAGAAAGAAAGAAAGAAAGAAAGAAAGAAAGAAAAAGAAAGGTCTAGGTCTTCTCATGTTCTGCCCAAAGGTGTTGCTTCTGGATGCACTGATGCTCCAAATTTAGCTTAAATCTTTGTTCCCTCTTTTTTGGATTAATGCTATAACCCTCTTCAGCATTAACAAGTCCTGGTTGTCTATTCTATAAGTACCTGCCACATTGATTCTTTTTTAACCACTTTCTCAAAATCTTCAGTGATTCTCTATCCACTATTGCCTGACTGCCTATCTTTAGTCTTGTAATTTACTAAATAATTAGTTACTATTAAGCTAGTATACTTTTATTGCTTTTAAAAATCTTTATTTTGTTTCAGAAAATTCTCAGTGAGAAAGGCTTTCTCCCAAAACTAAAACTTCCCCAAATTTGTCCCTAACATATTTAGTTATCTCCCCAAAAGAATGGTTCAGCTGATATTCCTGATCCTACTGGACTCTGATAGAGTTATAATGAACATTTTCTAAGATAATCAATCCCTGTCCAGATACCTATGGATATTGGTGGCTTAAAGCAATGGAAATGCATGAGATTACAATTCTGGAGAGCAGAAATCCAAAACAAATGTCACTGGCCAAGTCACCATTCGCAGTGTTCATTCCCTCAGACAATGACCATGCTTCCAGCATCTTTGAACTCATGGTGGTGGCTGACAGTCTTTTGTCTTTGACTGCATCACCCTGTTCTCTGCCTCTATAGCCACATTACTTCCTCTTTTGCTGTCAGAGCTCTCTTTGCATGCTTTCTTTAAGTTACTTAGGATTCCATTTTTACTTAAGGCCCCACTTAAATAAGCCAAGATAATATTAATTGAAAGAACCATTCCTTCTCTTTTTTGACAATATAAGATAGGTATAAGATACACACATGCATGTATACACATATGAATACATATGTTTGTAATGTATACTGATAAGCAAAGAAGTTATACTCTAGTCCATGCCTGAGAGGATCTTGAGGAGTTTAGAGATTGGATGAAGCAATTGTTAACAAATATTTATACTAACATGAATTCACAATGTAATAATACTAAAAGAGGAGCTACAAGGAGCTGTGAACATGCTAAGGAGCAGCATCTGATTTACTGTTATAAATCTGACCATTTTTTGAATTAATATTCTAAAAGACATAAGTATATCTCTCCCAGTGCATGATAAATATGTAGTGGGTCAACAAAGCAAACATAGGAAGTAGCAAATGACTTCAGGGTTAAGTTTCATGGTTGTAGTTACTACTTGGCCTTAGCTTTCTAGTATCTGAATTTGCCACACCCTTGATTGCCTCCCAGAACTTGAAGGTAAGACCCTATTACTGAAAGCCGGGCATATGTCAGGCACAGGGCTTGTAGCATTCAAGCTGGAACTGTCCTGTAAGCCTCCTTCCTGAAGAATAACTCTCATAATGTCAAAGTATACTATGCAAGTTGCCAAGGGAGAAATCCAATCACTGCTACTACCAAGATGTAAGGCTGGTGTTGTAGTAGCACTTTTATCTTGGGTATAATCAAGAGCTGTCTAATTGAAATGAAGGCATGCTCAATGGGAGGGACTCATGTGTTGTGCTACAATCATAGTCAAACACATAGCTGGAGAGATCTTCAATCCTGGAGAAAAACCTACTTTTGTCATATTCTTGGGCCAACATAATTTCTTACTGCATTCTAAGTATGTATCCTTATGTTGATAGACATGTGTACTATTCACTACTCCAAAAAGCTTCTTTTTGCAATATATGGAGTCTATTACAGAGTTCTAGAACTTGTCAATCCAGAGAAAAAGTGTTATTGAGGTGCCCAGCCCTAAGTGACATATCTACAATACAACCTCTACAACTAAAGCTTAAGAAACACAGTACAATAGGAGGAAGAAAGAGTATTATGTATTTGTTAGCTCTTACCAGTGAAACTTCCTCATACAACAGATTAAAGCCCAAAGTATGGAGAATAAGAGGCAACAGAGTGCTTGTGTCGGGGTGGGGCACCTATATCAAGTCTCTACTAGCCAGGGTTCAGGGACCATTGCAAAAAAGGTTTCAAAAGGATTGTAAGAGCCAGGGATGTGGATGTCCACAAGGAAACAAAGCTTTCCATGTGCCTGGGAAATTGTTCATGTAAACTTACAGCAACTGTGACAGACAGCATGCACAGCATCAATGGAAGCTCACAGCAATGGTAACAGACAGTGTGTGCAGCATTAATGGAAGCTCAAATCACACAAGAACCTATTACAGAGACTGAAAAATGGGTAAGAAGCCTCAATCACTGAGAGATGGAGAACTGGTTCTTTTGAAGGAGTGATGTTAGATAGGTTGACCAGGTTCCAGCAGATGGACTCACCCCAAGGGAAATCAGGGGACACAAATCTTGCTTAATGGGCCTTAATATATATGACAAAATGCATTAGATCCAGTGGGGAATTAGCAGGTGGTGAGGTTAGGGAAGGCGTCTGGATATGTTCAAGATGCATCATTTGAAATTTGCAAAAATTCAATTAATAAAGGAACTATAAAAAATCATCTTTGTTAAGTCAAGAATTAATTTATGCCAGACTCAAGAAGCAGAGGCAGGTAGATCTCTCTGAATTCAGAGCCAGTTTGGTCTATGTGCTAAATAGCTTTAGTGTCAACTTGACACTCCTGGATTGAGGGAGCCACAATTGGGGAATTGGCTCCATTGGACTGGCCTGTGGCCACTTCTGTGGAGTATTGTCTTGATTGTTGAGCAATGTAGAAGGGCCCAGCCCACTGTGGGTGGTGCCACCCCTGGGCAGGTTGTTGTGTACGGTATAAGAAAGCAGGCTTGGCATGGGCCAGAGGAGCAAGCCAGTAAGAAGCATTCCTCCATGGCCTGTGCCTCAGCTCACACCTTCAGGTTCCTGCCCTGATTTTCTACCTTGGGGTTCCTGAGTGATGAACTATGACTGGAGATATGTGAGCTGAATAACCCCTTTCTTCCCCAAGTTGGTGTCGGTTAGAGTGTTTTGTCACAGTAACTAAAGAGAAACAAGAACAGTTTACATAGTGATTTCAGGACAGCTGGAGCTAAAGGGAGACCCTTCTCAAAACAGAAAACAAAAAAACAAAACAAAACACAATGAAAGAATTCATTACTAATTACTCTGCTTTTTAGTTTAACATGAATTCTCCCCACAAGATAGAAACTATCAGAACTGTGACTTGCTTTCAAAATCACCCTGTTACATGTCCCAAATTCTCAGTTTAAAACCATGGTATGGGGCTGGAGAGGTGGATCAATGATTAAGAGCACTGGTGCTCTTGCAGAGGGCCCAGATTGGGTTCCCAGCACCCACATGGCAGCTAACAACTGTCAGCAACTCCCATTTCAGGAGACTGAGCACCCTCTTCTGACTTTTGTTAGTACTGCACAATACTGGGGTGCACTTACATAAATGCAGGCAATACACTCAGACACATAAAATTAAAAATGATAAATAAATAAAATATAATAAAACTATTTTACTTTATTGTCCTTTTGAGACAGGGTCTCCCTGTAGCCCCCTGGAACTCACTATGTAGACCAGGCTGGCCTTGAACTCACAGAGATCCTCCTGCCTCTGCCTCCTGAGTGCTGGGATTAAAGGCATGTGCCACCACGCCCAGCAAAACCATTTTACTTTTAAGCTCTTGTCTTTTTAGATAATAAGGTAATACATTGGGATTCAATCACAGTATAGTGAATACGTGGCTGTAGGTTTAAGGTTTTAAAAATATTCTCACTGAAGTAAGGAAAATCACTGGGAACTTAAAAGTCTCAAATACTACAGTGCACAAAACAGCGTGAAATTTTTCCCTGAAGAGGGCTTGGGTTCAAAAATGAATGCTTCTGAAAAGGTAAGCCTACAGCATCTGGCCATAGGTTTTTCTTCTAAAAACACATTTTTTAATCAAAATCAAGGGGGCTGGAGAGATGGCTCAGAAGTTAAGAGCACTGGCCTCTTTTGCAGAAGACCCAGGTTCAATTCCCAGTATCATAGGGCAGTTAACAACCATCTGTAGATCCAGTTCTGGGGAGTCAAACTCCCTCTTCTTGTAGGGAAATCCAGCTTGAATTGCAGGCTAGCTTTCCAGCTGGCATGCCTCAGGGCACCGCAGGGCCAAAAGTCTGGCTCCGCCCCAAGGAGGAGCAAGCAGCATGGCCTAGATGCACGTTGCTGGGTGGAGCAAGGTGTGCAGTGGCACGGAGTTGGGGGCTCATAATTGGTCCTGGGAACTGACGTCATTTAGTTTATAAAAGCAAGCTCTGACAACAGGTAAATTTGAATTCCATAGTAACATCATAGTAGGATTCCCGGCCGAAATTTTTATTAATTATTGCACGCATACAGGCTAAGGTAGGCCTGCATTTCGTTCGGGTGGCCAGTGGGTTGGAAAAAGATTCCCTTTGCGGACCACCAACCTGGATAGCTGGTGTTGTGAGTGAAATTCCTGTCCATGCTCTAGGAAGGTAGGAAGTCACTGTGAAGAGTGGAACACGTGTCTCGTGGGTCCAGGCTAAGAGCCTAAATTGGAGTTACCACTTAGGTTGGGCTGCGGGAAGTAGCCGGCTGGTCTCTGCGCCAAAAGGCCAGCTCCCCACAGCAACTGGGGGCAGGTGCTGTGTCCCCCTCCCCCTTAGCAGGGCCGTGTGGTCCCTGTTCGGTATGAAAAGAAAAGCGTCCTACACCTTCTGAGCTTTGCAGGCATTGCATGACAAAGGTGCACCTAAATATACGCAGGCGAAACACTCATACATGTAAAATAAAAATAAAGTGGTATAAGTATGACAATACCAAGTAGAAGACTAAGAATATGCAAAGATCTTAGTTCCCACAGCAGTCACTGTCAGTGCAACAGCCATGGTTAGTTGGCACTCACTGCTTCAGTACCTGGAGGGAGCACATAAATATACCCATGGACACTGCTTGTTCTAGTTTGTCTTCTATTGCTGTGACAAAACACTCTGACCAACACCGACTTGGGGAGGAAAGGGTTTATTCAGCTTACATCTCCTGGGTCACAGTTCATCACTCAGGGAGCCCAAGGCAGGAACTCAGGGCAGGAACCTGGAGGCAGGAGCTGAAGCACAGGCCATGGAGGAATGCTGTTCACTGGCTTGCTCCCCTGGCTCACACCCAGCCTGCCCTCTTATACAATATACAACAACCTGCCCAGGGTGGCACCACTCATTGTGGGCCGGGCCCTCCCACATTGCTCGACCATCAAGACAATATACCACATATGTGGCCACAGGCCAATCCAATGGAGCCAGTTCCCCAATTGAGGCTCCCTCAACCCAGGTGTGTCAAGTTGATACTAAAGCTATCCAGCACAATTGACCCCTTGTCAACTTGACACACAAAACACATCACTATTAAACCACCACCTTTCCAGTTCTTATCCCCAAAGTATGATGTTAACATTAATCACAACCTAAAACAGAACATCCTTAAAAGCCCCACAGTCCTTAAAATGTCCAAAGGCTTAAAAGATCAGTCTATTAAAAGTCTCTTAACTGTGAGCTGCTGTAAAATCCAAAACAAGTACTGTCTTATTTCAAAGGGAAGAATCAGGCACACTCAAACAAAACCTAAGTCCAGCAAGTAGCTCAAGGCTGGACACCTGGGACTCACTCACAATCTTCTGAGCTCCAAAGGGTTTCGGCGTCTACCCCTCTCTGACTCTGCCATCCGTGGCACACACAGCTCATCTCAAAGGCCCAGGCCAGCTCCATTTCACACCTGCTGCTGCTCTTGGTGGTCGTCCCATGGTCCTGGCATCTCCAAAAAGCTGGGGTCGCCACTGAAACTGAGGCAACACCTTCACCAATGGTCTCTTCTGACCTCTACTGGTGTAAAGCCTCAGCTTCTCTCCATGACCCCTGCAATCCTGGGGTCTTCACTGCAACAGAGGTGCACTTCCACCAATGGTCTCTCCTGACCTCTTGCAGTGCCAAGCCTTGGCTGTTCTTTGTGACCCCCTCAAATTTCAACACCAGAACCATATAGGAGACTCTTACACACTACCAAGTCCTGCTTCTGGCTTGAGATGGAGGCTCAGGCCCCTTCTGGATCACAGCTTTTGTGTACTGACCCTGAAGAAATTCTTCCCAGAAGATTTCACCACAGTGATGCTGGTCCCTTGTTACTTACAGCTGACTTTTCAGCCCCAGCTAACCAGCATCAATTGTCCCAATACAACAAAGATTTCACTTCAGGTTCTGGTCTCTTGTTACTTACAGCTGATTCTTCAGCCCCAGCTGACCAGAACCCACAGATTACACAGTCCTGATGATCTTTGCTCCACTTTGAAACTAGAAACTTCGCAAGCCAGGCCTCCATCTTCTACAACTCCTTCAGCAAAACTGCTCCAAGCTCCACAGCAATGATCTTTAGGCATTCAATGATCTTCCCAGCTCAAAGTTCCAAATGCCTCCACAATCCTTCCCCAAAACACCAAGGTCAGGTCTGTCACAGCAATACCCCAATCTTCTGGTACCAATTTCTGTTCTAGTTTGTCTTCCATTGCTGTGACAAAACACTCTGCCCGACACCAATTTGGGGAGGAAAGGGTTTATTCAGCTTACATCTCCTGGGTCACAGTTCATCACTCAGGGAGCCCAAGACAGGAACTCAGGGCAGGAACCTGGAGTCAGGAGCTGAAGCACAGGCCATGGAGGAATGCTGTTCACTGGCTTGTTCCCCTGGCTCATGCCCAGCCTGCCCTCTTATACCATACACAACAACCTGCCCAGGGTGGCACCACTCATTGTGGGCCGGGCCCTCCCACACTGCTCGACCATCAAGATAATACTCCACAGATGTGGCCACAGGCCAATCCAATGGAGCCAGTTCCCCAATTGAGGCTCCCTCAACCCAGTTGTGTCAGGTTGACACTAAATCTATCCAGCACACTGCTTGAGACCTTTCTCTTAACCTTTGACAGGTCTGCTCTGCTGGCTTGAGGAATTAGCATTGACTTTCAGCCAATAACTTAGGTGATACAGAAAAAGTTCACTGGCTTCTCTGACTTTCAGAGAGGATGTCTTAAGGCATGTTCTATACTGTCTTCTAGAGATCCCCAGTGCGTGCCACCTCCAACTGATCACAGTGGTAACTTGCTCAAATAGGCACCATTCATTGACTTCCTTTATAAGTTGCAGTCTTGCCACTTGCCTACCAGTACCTACAGGATCATTCCCCCAACAGGATTCTTATTCTAACATTCAAGTCTGGATAGCAGCCCTACTGGAGAATAAGGCCAACATAGCACACACAGCTGTCTCATTTGCCTTCTACCAGACTAGCAAGCTCCTTGCCAAACTGTTATCAAATGATAGTCACACAGATGGTCCCAGTGAGTCAGAAGAAGAGCCTTAGTGTCTTGCATGGCCCAAGTGAGCCAAGAAAATTTGTTAACTCATAGAATTGTGACCAAGTTAAATTCTTTTGAGAATTTATTTTGGGGTGGTGTGCTACACAACAATCCATAACTGAGTTGGAATTAATACCAGCATTGGGAAGAAGTTGCAACCAAAAAAGTATTGGTTTTGAATATTAGATGTGCATTAAGTCTGGAAAAGCAGCAGGGAACTTTCTGGAACATAGAAAAGTTGTGAGAAGAATGCTCCAGGATTAGATGTCAATTTATTTTTATTTCCAATTTTAGTTTCAGTCAAGTCAGTACCAGAGACAGTGAAGGAGAAAATCCGTGAGAAAGACCTGGATCAGAAAAAGTCAGACTCCATAAACTCTAGTTGAAATGTTCTACTATCTCCTTCTATGATCTAAGACTATTTTCTCATCCATGAACCTGCCCTATTCTCTCTGACAGGGTATGTGCATGCTTCCTTTCAAGTCAATCTTCATTCATTTAGTGAATGGCTTTGATGAAGATTTAAGCCATTACTTTAATAGAAACTAAAAATAAGAGTTCAGTCAGTTTTCTGATGCAGTCTTTCTGTTATTGTTCTTTTAATATGCATCTCTCTCCACAAGAAATATTTATAACTGGGTTATTGGTGCTAGCATCCACATATGAGGGATACCATTCATCATTTGTTTTTCTGGGACTGTGTTACTTCACTTAATATAATATCTTCTAGCTCCATCCATTTACCTGCAAAGTTCATGATGTTGTCTTTCTTTACCGGTGCATAGAACTCTATTGTGTACATGTACCAAATTTTCTCTATCCACTCATCAGTTGAGGGGCATTTGGGTTGGTTCCAGCTTTTTGCTATTGTGAACAGAGCTGCAATAAATATAGCTGTGCATGTATTTCTGCAGTAAGATGAGCCTTGTGGGTATATGCCCAGGAGTGGTGTGACTGGGTCAAATGGCAAGCTCCTTTTGAGTCTTCCAAGGGTTCTCCACACTGCTTTCCATAGTGACTGTACAAGTTTACATTCCCACCAGCAATGGATAAGTGTTCCCCTTTCCCCACAATCTCTTCAGCACTTGATATCATTTGTTTTCTTGATCCTGGCTGGCCAGTCTTATTGGAGTGAGATGATATCTTAGAGTGGTCTTGATTTGCATTTCCCTAATTATTAATGACATTGAACAGTTTTTAAGATGTTTCTCAGCCATCTCTAATTCCTCCACTGTGAAGTCTCTATTCAGTTCTTTGCTCCATCTTTTGAGTGATTCATTTGTTTTCTTTCTTCTTTGTTTTTTGAGTAGCTTGTATACTCCAGAAATTAATGCTTTGTCAGATGTATCTGCAGTGAAGGTTTCCTCCCACTCTGTGGGTTTTCTGTTCACTTCCTTTATTGTTTCTTTTGATGTACAGAAGCTTTTGAGTTTAATGAGGTTCCATTTGTCAGTTGTCCTTCTTATTTCTTGTGCAGCTGCTGGTGAATCGGGAGGGGTGGGAGGGGCAGGAGAGGGACACGGGTGTATATTCCATTAATGTATATTTAATTGATGTGAGTTCAACAAGTATCCGATTTTGCCCAGACTCTGTCCACAGGTTACAATGTGTTTTAGGACTTAGTAAAAGTAAATATGTGTATATTAAACAACATTGGTTTAAAGGTTCTGATAAAAACAGTAGTGCGGGGCTGGAGAGATAGTCTAGCAGTTAAGAGCACCGACTGCTCTTACAGAGGACCTGGGTTCGATCCCCAGCACCCACATGGCGGCCAAGAACCATCTGAAACTCCAACTCCAGGAGAACTCCAGTTCCAGGGGAATCTGACACCCTCTTCTGACCTCTGTGGCATTGCATGACATGGGTGCACAAACCTGCATGCAGACAGTACATTCATACACATAAAGAAATAAAAAAAAAACAAGTGTTATGAATATAAATGAATGGAAAGATACAAGCTTGGGCATAGAATCATGCAGCGATCTGTGAAAGCAGTTTCAGATAATTCCTCATGTACAGTGAAGAAAACTTCAAGGCAGTCATTATTATTAACAGAACTTTACAAAATGAAAGACAGGTACATTGTACTTTAATGTCTCTGAAGGTCATTCATGGACGAAGTGACAGAACTGGCATTCAGAGCCAAGTGGTGTCCCATCTAGAATTCATGTTTTTTCACCATCACATAATGGCATATTCTCAAACACAAGGGGCATTCCAAAACAACCTCACATGGATTTCACATGATCTCGTGTCCTCTTATTATTGGAGTACTCAATGTTTTAAAGTATGTGCGAGACAACAATATACTTTTTTGTTCACATAAATTTATTTTTTTCACATAATTTATTTATTTTATTTATTTTTTTTATTTCGTATGTTAGTTGAGTATTTGTCTGCATGCAGGTCTGTGCACCGTGTCGTGCAATGCCGCGGAGGTTAGAAAGGGGTCGGATTCCCCTGGAACTGGAGTTCTCCTGGAATTGGAGTTACAGACGTTTCTTCAGCCGCCATGTGGTGGTGCTGGGGATCGAACCCGGTCCTCTGCAAGAGCGTCGGTGCTCTTAACCGCTAGGCTATCTCTCCAGCCCCTATTTATTTATTTTTAACAATTAAAGCCTATTTATTTATTTTTAACAAATCTAGACCCGTGTTCCCGCTCATTCCCCCCCCCGCCAGAGCCATGCATTCAGTGGTGATAGGGGCAGCCTTGCCGAGTTCCCCTCTTCAACAATTAAACTTTTAAATAATTTTGTAAACTAAATCAACTAAATCCCTGTGTTTTCTCTAACCAACATAATATTTAAAAGAATCTTATATCTCTTCAGTTCCATGTTTGTAACTTGCTTATTGAATTTATAGTACCTGACTCACTTTACTAAAACAAAGTTCAATATAAGTTTAATATAATTATATATTAACAGACCACAGATATGGACAGACACAGCGTGTTCAGAGTGAGTATTATTGCTTGAGAAGTTCCAAAAAAATGTTTATTTCATCTTATTTTGAGAAAAGTACTAATTTAATAGTGTTTATATAATTATAACTTTAAGAAATGTTCTACTAAGTGCTATGAGTTTTATTTTTCAGTAATTTTGATTATTAGAGCATTAAAGGATAATGAAACTTAGAGCTCAATCTCCCACTATACATGTTTACGGCTCCATTTCCTGAACTCCAACCACACCCTTCAAATTGCAAATATTAGTAGTGCTGCCTGTGTGGAACCACACGTACAAGACCACTGCTGGCCAAGACCCCTCCTGACACGGGCACGGTGCTCTGCAGTTTAGCTCTATTGTCCACACTTCTCAAGTATGCTTAATTCCTTTGTTGTCTTGCACCATGCCAACTAGATCCCCATCTGGGGGTCTTTTCACCTGTTACTTCTTCACCTGGGATGTTCTTCCCTACCTGATTCAGTTGCTTACCTTCTTCAGGCCTCCCCTCAAATGCCCTATTATCATATAATTTACTTTTCTCACCTCTATGAATTATAGACATTTTCTACTCAAACCCTTCTTTTTACTTTATCTGATTTTTTTCTTTTATATTTTTAAAGGCAAGCTATCACAAGCATTCACTCTAAAATTAGACTACCTGAGTTTGCAAAACCATCACTGATATTGTCTGATACTATGCACATTATTTTATTTAATTCTGCCTTGCCTCAGTTTTTTTATTCTGTTAAAGGTGATATGAAAAGAGTATCTAAAAAGATTGTTGTAAAGATAAATAAGTCGACACAGGTAAAATACTTACAGCAGTACTTAAATATCATATACTTTGCGTTTTAATTATTTTACAGACTTATTCATTCTCTCCTTTGCATGAAACAAGCTCCTTGAGGGCAGGATTTCAGTTTAATGTATGGTTTAGGGAGTTGAAGGAATGAATAGAATTGAATAAATGCCTAATGTGTATTGACTAATGAATGCTAATCATAAATCTCATAAAATGAAATCTCAGAAACAGGGGTTGGGAAATGCTAAAGAATTGGCATACAAAGTGACACTACTGGTAATAAGAGAATACACGCATATTTCCTCGTTCTAAGTTTTCTTGTCAGTCCTTTTTGTGTCCTGGATAGGACTCTATATTAAATCTCACCCACCCAAGGCTCAGGGACTGTTGTAGAAGAAAAGAGCAGAAGACTGCAAGACCAGTGCTGCGGCATGAACATAGGAAGAAGGATCTTTCTAGGCCTCGGGAACTGCCTCGTTAAACTTACAGCAATGGTGTTAGCATGCACAAGACCATGCATCTCCATAAGAGAAAAACTTCAGCTAGTAACTGGGGGAAACTGGCAGCAGCCCTAGCCTTGGCCAAACAAATATTGACAGCTGGGTGAGGAGGAGGTGATCTTCTTTAGGGGATAGATAGGCTGGCTAGACTTCCATGAAAGAACTTGCACCTAGGCAGATCTGGGTACACAAACTTGATTGTAGACTTTAACATTTATTACCAAAATCACAAAATCCAGTGGGGAGGTATGGCTGCATGAGGAAGATTAATGTGTTTTGTATAAAGTGAACAAAAATCGATCTAAAAATCTACTGTATATAGCCGAGCATGATGGGCACGCCTTATCCTAGCACTTGGGAGGCAGAGGCAGGCAGATCTTTGTGAGTTCAAGGCCAGCCTGGTCTACAGAGCGAATTCCAGGACGCTGGGGCACAGGGAGACACTGCCCTCAAAAAGACCAAAAATAAAATAAAAAAAAAAAAAATATATAATATATATATATATATAGATATATATATATATAGTTTAAAAGCAAAACCAGAAAATTCAGCAATGTCCTTTTCAGTCAAATCTTTACTTAAATGGAGAAATCTGGGTCACATATTTTCAGAAGTATGTTAAATGGGTAATGAGATATTTGTACATTTTAAGATAGACCATATATTTAGTTATTTTCTCTTGAACTGTATGCCAGGCAGTATCTGTTGAATCGCCCAACTGTGATTACCTTCATTTGGCCTCAGGGTAATTAATGATGATATCTGTGGTATGATCATCTATGGAATTATGTGTCTTAAGACCTTTATCCCAAATCTAATTGGCTATTAGCTCTCTCTTTGGAGGAATAACCCATGGCTGATGCCACAAGCTTACATCCTCTAGTGGTTAGGAGATGTTATAAGCCACAGTAAGACCCTGTCATATTTTACAGAAAAAACGTAATTCATGGATTAACATACCATCCAAACATCTGTGTCTATACCAAAGTAACCTACCATAACAATCAGTACGGTTTAAATACCTATATATCTAATTGCTTGTGCTTCATTAGTAGGATTGAAAGGTTATTCCTGGACAAACTGTCAGCCCATGAAAGGAAACAGCCAGAATTTACCAGAGTCCAAAACAACAGCTCCAGAGAAAGTAGACTGTTTTACTTCTCGTCCACCTGTTCCCCTTTTCTAAGCTTAGGAAGAGGGGGCATGGTAGAATATAAGGGCTGTGATTGGGGTGAACGGTGAAACTACAGCAATATAGTCTGGACACTTATTTGATCAACTTGATTGAACATACAATACCCCCCCCAGCTGGATGGTGGGACCCTTGGGCTGTGTGGGTTTGGGCACAACTGCTTGCAAATTGGTTCTACATGAAGGATGCTTGTACTCATAAATTATTACTTATTGTTAAAAAGTGAAAAAATAATAAAGAAGTAATAAAAAGAAAAAAAAAGAGTTCAACACAAGGGGCTGGAGAGATTGCTCAGTGGTTAAGAGCACCAACTGCTCTTGCAGAGGTCCTGGGTTCAATTCCCAGCACCCACATGGTGGCTAAGAACCATCTTTAATTCCAGTTCCAGGGGAACCTGACACCCTCTTCTGACCTCCACGTCATTGCACGACACTGGTACACCAACTTACATGCAGACAGTACATTCATACACATAAAAAATAATAATAAAATAAAAATAAAAAAGAGTTCAACACAAACATTGCACATGCCTGGTTTTGAATGTATATTTCTTATTAAATTTTTGTGCATTTCATATAAACATCTTAATTATCTTTATACACTCTCTCAGGCTTGTTTTTAAAAGTACAAGGTATCATCATGTGGAGACTTTTTTTCTTAGAACCTTAAACTAGATATAGCCGTATTTTCCAATACAGAGCACATCAAATCAACTCTTCCTGTTGGTTCAAGCTAAGTATTAATAACATGATGTTATCCATGCCTCCTCTTCATCTCCCATCTTCTATATCCAATTAATGAAAGAAGAATGGTACTTTTACTTCAGTTGAAAACATAGCCACTTGAAACATCTCCTTATTTACTGTTTCATTTTTTTGTCCAGATTTTAGCAATAGAACCCTAAATAGCTCATTTACTTCTACAGTCAAAACTCTAAAATCATCTCAACACCCAACTAGAATATATTGCTAAAATACAAAGCATACCATACCACTCCTCTATCAACATGAAAATGAGCCATCTCTCCTTGAGAAAAAGCTTAGGACCTCTATACATTGCCCTAAAACTCCTCATAATATTGGTTCAGACCTAATCAAGTCTTAAATACCTATTACATGACAAATATTTTATTAGCCATTTATTTTGCTGAAATAATATTTAAACATTTGATTTGTCAAAATATAAATGTTTTCAGAATAATGCTGCAAGAGAACTAAAAGGAAATCAGTTTACCATATTTAATGCATTAATGCTTAGAAAGAAGATATCAGTGTAATCATATATGTTTCAGAGTGAAAAACTTTAGCTCTGAAGATGTAGGTGATTCAAAGTTCACATAATCTAAGAAGGTTAATATAAATAAGAGAATGGGATGCATACAAAAAAGTTTAAGATAAATAATGGGCTGGGGTTATTAGTATAAAATAAGAAAAGAAGCTAAATTGAAATGAGGATTTTAATTATAAACTATCAAAATGGAGATAATGAAAAGATATGACTGAAAATTTCAGCCTGATTTATAGCACAAGGGTGAAAATATATGCTTTGACATGGAACACAATAGTGATGAAGTCACACAGATAGCTTATTCTGGTCTTCAAAGCCATCCTCATATCAAGGCATTCAATCATTTTGACTTTTGCTGTGTTAATCCACCCCGAAAGTGATGAGTTCAAAACTCAAGAATGGCTACTTGTCATAATGCTAAGGTTCAGTGCTGATTCCTCCCTTTGTTGCCCTAGCGAACTGCAAGATCAGTGGAGTATGGTCTAGGATGGCTTTGCTTGCTATCAGGAGGTGGGCAGTCGACTGGCATGCCTCTGTTCTTGCGTCCACTCCTTTTCCAGAACTAGACCAGCTATGCCAGCTCCTGTGCATTAGCAGTATCACAGCACATTCCAGGAATGAACACAGAAGCTCTAAGTCTCATGAGATCTAGGATCCAAACTCAAGTTTTGCAACATTCTAAACATCAAAGCAAATCACAAACCCGGTTTTCATTCAAAAAGTGGAAAATAGAGTTCACTTAATTTAGCCATTCACACCTGAAAGTATCTTGTAAAGCATATCTTTGTGTAATGAAGTATAAACAAAGAAATACGAAATTCCAGTGTTATGAATATAAAGACAATGGAAAGATACAAGCTTTGGCATAGCATTCTAGCCCGAATCTGTGAAAGCAGTTTCAGATAATTCCTCATGTACATGTGAAGAAAATCTTCAAGGCAGTCATTATTATTAACAGAACTTTACAAAATGAAAGACAGGTACATTGTACTTTAAGAAATGTCTCTGAAGTCATTCATGGACGAAGTGACAGAACTGGCATTCAGAGCCAAGTAGGTTCCCATCTAGAATTCATGTTTTTCACCATACACATTAATGGCAATTCTCATAACACAAGGGGCAATTCCAAAACAACCCTCACATGGATTTCACATGATCTCGTGTCCTCTTATTATTGGAGTACTCAATGTTTTAAAGTATGTGCAGGACAACAATTATACTTTTTTTTTCCACATAAATTTATTTTTTTCACATAAATTTATTTATTTATTTATTTTTTTTATTTTCGTATGTGTATGAATGTATTGTCTGCATGCAGGTCTGTGCACCCGTGTCGTGCAATGCCGCGGAGGTTAGAAGAGGGTCTCGGATTCCCCTGGAACTGGAGTTCTCCTGGAATTGGAGTTACAGACGGTTCTTAGCCGCCATGTGGGTGCTGGGGATCGAACCCGGGTCCTCTGCAAGAGCGTCGGTGCTCTTAACCGCTAGGCTATCTCTCCAGCCCCTATTTATTTATTTTTAACAAATCTAGACCCGTGTTCCCGCTCATTCCCCCACCCCGCCAGAGCTCATGCATTCTGAGTGGTGATAGGGGGCAGCCTTGCCGAGTTCCTACCTTTCAACAATTAAACTTTTAAATAATTTTGTAAACTAAATTCAACTAAATCCCTGTGTTTTCTCTATACCAACATAATAATTTAAAAGGAATCTTATATCTCTTCAGTTCCATGTTTGTAACTTGCTTATTGAATTTATAGTACCTGACTCACTTTACTAAAACATAAGTTCAATATAAGTTTAATATAATTATATATTAAGCCACAGATATGGAAGACACAGCTTGTTCAGAGTGAGTATATTGCTTGATAAGTTCCAAAAAATGTTTATTTCATCTTATTTGAGAAAAGTACTAATTTAATAGTGTTTATATAATTATAACTTTAAGAAATGTTCTACTAAGTGCTAATGAGTTTTATTTTTCAGTAATTTTGATTATTAGAGCATTAAAGGATAATGAAACTTAGAGCTCAATCTCCCACTATACATGTTTACGGCTCCATTTCCTGAACTCCAACCACACCCTTCAAATTGCAAATATTAGTAGTGCTGCCTGTGTGGAACCACACGTACAAGACCACTGCTGGCCAAGACCCCTCCTGACACGGGCACGGTGCTCTGCAGTTTAGCTCTATTGTCCACACTTCTCAAGTATGCTTAATTCCTTTGTTGTCTTGCACCATGCCAACTAGATCCCCATCTGGGGGTCTTTTCACCTGTTACTTCTTCACCTGGGATGTTCTTCCCTACCTGATTCAGTTGCTTACCTTCTTCAGGCCTCCCCTCAAATGCCCTATTATCATATAATTTACTTTTCTCACCTCTATGAATTATAGACATTTTCTACTCAAACCCTTCTTTTTACTTTATCTGATTTTTTTCTTTTATATTTTTTAAAAGGCAAGCTATCACAAGCATTCACTCTAAAATTAGACTACCTGAGTTTGCAAAACCATCACTGATATTGTCTGATACTATGCACATTATTTATTTAATTCTGCCTGCCTCAGTTTTTTATTCTGTTAAATGGTGATAATGAAAAGAGTATCTAAAAAGATTGTTGTAAAGATAAATAAGTCGACACAGGTAAAATACTTACAGCAGTACTTAAATATCATATACTTTGCGTTTTAATTATTTTACAGACTTATTCATTCTCTCCTTTGCATGAAACAAGCTCCTTGAGGGCAGGATTTCAGTTTAATGTATGTTTAGGGAGTTGAAGGAATGAATAGAATTGATAAATGCCTAATGTGTATTTACTAAGTGAATGGCTAATCATAACATCTCTAAAATGAAATCTCAGAAACAGGGGTTGGGAAATGCTAAAGAATTGGCATACAAAGTGACACTACTGGTAATAAGAGAATACACGCATATTTCCTCGTTCTAAGTTTTCTTGTCAGTCCTTTTGTGTGTCCCTGGATAGGACTCATATTAAATCTCACCCACCCAAGGCTCAGGGACTTTTGTAGAAGAAAGAGCAGAAAGACTGCAAGAGCCAGTGCTGCTGCATGAACATAAGGAAGAAGGATCTTTCAGGCCTCTGGGAACTTGCTCGTCTAAACTTACAGCAATGGTGTTAGCATGCACAAGACCATGCAATCTCCATAAGAGAAAAACTCAGCATAGTACTGGGGAAACTGGCAGCAGGCCCTAGCCTTAGCCAAACAAATATTGACAGCTGGGTGAGGCAGAGGTGATCTTCTTTAGGGGATAGATAGGCTGGCTAGACTTCCATGAAAGAACTTGCACCTAGGCAGATCTGGGTACACAAACTTGATTTGGTAGACTTTAACATTTATTACCAAAATGCACAAAATCCAGTGGGGGAGGTATGGCTGCATGAGGAAGATTAATGTGTTTTGTATAAAGTGAACAAAAATTCGATTAAAAATCTACTGTATATAGCCGAGCATGATGGCGCACGCCCTTAATCCTAGCACTTGGGAGGCAGAGGCAGGCAGATCTTTGTGAGTTCAAGGCCAGCCTGGTCTACAGAGCGAATTCCAGGACAGCTGGGGCTACAGGGAGACACTGTCTCAAAAAGACCAAAAATAAAATAAAAAAAAAAAAAATATTATATATATATATATATATATATATATATATATATATAGTTTAAAAGCAAACCAGAAAATTCAGCAATGTCCTTTTCAGTCAAATCTTTACTTAAATGGAGAAATCTGGGTCACATATTTTCAGAAGTATGTTAAATGGGTAATGAGATATTTGTACATTTTAAGATAGACCATATATTTAGTTATTTTCTCTTGAACTGTATGCCAGGCAGTATCTGTTGAATCGCCCAACTGTGATTACCTTCATTTGGCCTCAGGGTAATTAATGATGAATATCTGTGGTATGATCATCTATGGAATTATGTGTCTTAAGACCTTTTAAAAAGCATTTACGGGGGGGCTGGAGAGACGGCCTAGCGGTTAAGAGCGCCGACCGCTCTTGCAGAGGACCCGGGTTCGATCCCCAGCACCCACATGGCGGCTGAAAACTGTCTGAAACTCCAATTCCAGGAGAACTCCAGTTCCAGGGGAATCCGACGCCCTCTTCTGACCTCCACGGCATTGCACGACACGGGTGCACAGACCTACAGGCAGACAGTGCATTCATACACATACAGAAATTAATTTAAAAAAAAAACAAAAACATTTACGGGCTGGAGAGATGGCCTAGCGGTTAAGAGCGCCGACTGCTCTTGCAGAGGACCCGGTTCAATCCCCAGCACCCACATGGCGGCTGAGAACTGTCTGAAACTCCAATTCCAGGAGAACTCCAGTTCCAGGGGAATCCAACACCCTCTTCTGACCTCCGCGGCATTGCACGACACGGGTGCACAAACTCGCATGCAGACAGTATATTCATACACATACAGAAATAAATAAAAATTTAAAATTTTAGAAAAGCATTTACGTGCCTGAATAGCTTTTTTAGGGCACAACATCTATTCATTTTCCAAATGTTACAATAAATATAGACAGAAGAGAAATAAAAACAAAAAATACTAATCTGGGCTTTGGCCATTAAAGTTATTTACAAAAATGGGAGAAAAAGAAGACAAGATTCCGTTTCACATTACAGACCCCTCCCACCCCAGACCTAATACTTCTTTACAAGGTCATAAAAGAGACACAGGTTATTCACAAGCTGAAACTTGAGTAAGATGTGTATAAAAAAAACTAGACAGGGACAAACAATGTCCTCCCCAGACCAAGTGCATAAGAAACTAAACTCAACAGGGGAATGGCTAGGTTTGGGAGTATAAGCACCCCACTTCTGATTCAGGGGTTTGGAGAGTAGGATAAACAAAACATAGTTGAATAGCTTTTAAAAAAATATTTATTTATTTATTTATTATTATTTTTTGAGACAGGGTCTCCCTATAGCCCCAGCTGGCCTGGAACTCACTCTATAGACCAGGCTGGCCTTGAACTCACAGAGATCCTCCTGCTCCTGCCTCCCAAGTGCTAAGATTAAAGGCATGCATCACCATGCCAGGCTTAAAGACTGTTCTTAGCCACCATGTGGGTGCTGGGAATCGAGCCCAAGTCCTCTGCAAGAGCAGTAGGTGCTCTTAACCACTGAGCCATCATCTCTCCAACCTCTATTTATTATTTTTATATTGTGTGTATGTTTGTATTGCCTGTAAGTATGTACACACACCCATGTTGTGAAATGGCCATGGAGGCCAGAAGAGGGCTTAGGACCTCTGGAACTGGAGTTATGGGGTAGGGGGGTGTTAGCCATTATGCCAGTGCTGAAAACCAATTCTAGGTCCTCTACAAGAACAGCCATTGCTCTTAACCACTGAGCCATTCCTCCAGGCCCCTTAAATAGCCTTTGAAGGCTAGAATGATATTTTATGTTAATTTATCTCATAGATTATTATATTATAAATATATATATAGATATATATAGATTTTATAAGTCTTCTGTTATGACTCGTCAGGGATGATGTTGATAGTGAAAATAAATACCTTTGTACAGGAACTAAGTTAGGATCACATTTAAATGTTGGACATGAAAATTTCGTTTTGAATGTCTTGTTTTAATTAAGCATTATTTGTAAAAAAACAAACAAACAAACGACAAATTCCATGGCCTCATTTTCCTCTCAATAAAATAATTTACATATTTTTGTCTAGGAATTTCTTCCTATTAAAATATTTTCTCATATTTTTCAAAATAGTATCACTTGTTACTTAAAATATGAAGCATTGTAACAATTTTTATCAAAAAACCGCTGTCTGATAGCAAGGCCATACAAAAATAGCTTTTCAGTAGACTTTCTACACTATCAAATCATGCCTAATTTATTAACATTGATCTTGGGTTTTTTTAGCTGGAAAATTTTAATACTAATAGCACAGGCTCTGCTTGCCTTTCAGAATAATCATGCCGACAATAATAAAAATAACATCATCTCCCTTTTCTTACATGTCTGTCACAAATGAGAAAAGGCATTGGGTTTTATACATAGATCCACATTTAATCAGAGAAGTAGCCAATGGAATTGACATTACTATAATTTATTCTATAGAGTGACAGCCAAAACTCGGGTTCCTCCATCTATAATACGTTATATTTTAGCAATATGGATTTGCCTCCAAAATAGTAAGTATTCTGTAACTACTATTGTTAAGATGATATGCATCAAAAGAGAGAAAAAATGAGGATAACATAAATCCTTCAAGTGGAGAGAATATAACATCTCCTTGTGCAATAGCTCTTACCTCATACGTACTGGTGATGCCAGATCTGTAGAACACAGGGAGAAAGAGTTCAGATGTGAAGAAGATGACAAATGCATAAGAAATCATAAAAAGTATGAATGATGCCCCAAAACGATAGGTTTCTGCTGGAGCCCCCAGAACAGTGACAGCTGACATGAAGCTGGCTGTCAGAGACAAAGCTACTGGGCCAAAGGTCATTTGTCTTCCCCCTACCAAGAATTCCCGAGATGTCGCTTTCTTTCTTTCCTTTATGGCAAAGAACACACCAATTCCGGAGGAAACAACAAAGAGGGCTGCGAACACAACATAATCCCAAGCTTCAAAGTTCTTCACCTCCATGCTTGGAAGTACAACGCTAGATAGTTGCTAATAAAGTGGGGTTCAGTGAGATATTCCCAATAGCAGAGCTGCATACAGAAGATGCTTTTTGGAGAGGGAAGACTGTGATTTCCTGCCGAGTAGGAGGACCACAGATATGTATAAACCTTCAGATACCAAGTGATCCTCTAAGAAGTTCTTCAAAGTTGACTGTAAAACATGAATTGGTAGCAGAGTTGATGGCAAAAACTGAGAAATCAAAATCTGACTCTGGCCATGAGTTGTGTGCTTCTCACCTGAAACACTACAGAGAATGAATTCGGATGTGTTCTGAAGTTAATAACTGCTGGGAATGAACTGGGTTGGCCAGATAGCATGCTCTTTTATCACTTGGATTTTTTTTAATTAAAGTTAAACATTATCGGGGACCAGTGAAGTGATAAAAGCTGACCATTTCAGCATTTTTAATTACTGAAATAGAATCTGAAAACGCAAACGCAACTGTCAGTGGTGTCTGCCCCCTAAGAGAATGCACATTATAACTGCAGAGACAGGGACAGAGGGTAAAGAGCAGAGAACGAATAATCCAGAGAACTTTGCTCATGTCCTGGCTCAATAACAACTGAGTTACTGTTGACAAATCATTTAACTTTGCTGATCATCACCTGCAACACCGGAATAAGGCATTATAAAACTCAGAGTATTGAACTTCCTGAGACTCTTTGTCCTGAGAACTTTACACTTACAATGAAGACTTCCTAAACATGGTATTTTTTTCTCCTGACTCCAAGGCTCAGGAAATGAATTTACCAATAATTAATGAATTATCTGTAGCCACAATTTTATTTTCTCCTTCACCCCTTTACTTTTGCTGGCTCACTACACTTGTGTCCAGAGACAGAGTTAGGGTTAGACCAAGACATCTAGGTAACTTCCCCATTTTCTTCACCCTTCATCCCCATCCCCATCTCTGTACAAACTTACCTAAGCTTTGTATACTAGATGTATACAAGACCTGATTTAAGTCTCCTCAGCTTTTCAGTCTTTCTTATCTCTCTACTTAATTCCATAAAAGATTTCTTCTTTTCTGCTCATTTCATACTCTGCAATTATTATAATCTATTTTCAGTAATCCTCTCCCATCACAACCTGATTATGAGTGGCTAAAAGTCTGATTTACAAATGATTGACTTCCTGGAGATGGAAGTCAATGTTCTATAGACTCTATAAAGAGCTGCTGCCAG
The DNA here is from genome assembly GCA_009823505.1 of Rhizomys pruinosus. Taxonomy (NCBI): domain Eukaryota; kingdom Metazoa; phylum Chordata; class Mammalia; order Rodentia; family Spalacidae; genus Rhizomys; species Rhizomys pruinosus. Next base: position 2,035,766 of record VZQC01001118.1, on the reverse strand, counting down.
TATAGAAAGCAGTCAAAAACAAAAAGTAGAAAATTAAAATTACCTATATTGTCCAAAGACAGAAACAGCCAAACAGAAGCAATTTTAACCTTCCTTTTGGAAAACTGAACAAGTCTTTGGTCTGTTGTTTAAACTGGACATCATTTTGTTCCATAATTTTCTTCATAGATCCTTGTTAGATGTGCTAACATCGTGGTGGCAGAATATGCAATCCTTACAAGTAGAGGTAGAAAGACACTCCAACCCTCCACTCTTTTTCTGTTCAGTTACTTAAATTTCTCCCCTGTACTAGAGAGCTTTATAACTGATGCAAAATGGGACACAAGTTCTTTAGTGGATTTACCCTAACCTTTGCTTTTTATTCTTTTTATAAGCAGTTTGAGCATTCCTTGTTTTATTATACTTCAATTTACTTAGTTTACAAGAATGGTATATTTACAAATTGAAGGCATGTGGTAATACTGTCAAATAAGTCTATTTGCAGCATATTTTTCTTATACATTATTTGATTCTGATATCCATGTCACGATTTGATTATTCTCACTTTTTGAAATCTTTCTATTATTGTATCTCTTACGGCGATCTGTCATCAGGGACATTTGCTGTTATCATTGTAATTATTTCTAGGTGCCATGACCTACATCCATGAATATGATGAATATGAATGCTCTGACTGTCCCACAGACCTGCCATTTCCCCATGCCTTTCTGCGCCATGAGGTTACAGTGGATCCCAAGTGCTGATGTGAAAGGAAGAGTCAGGTAGCCTTCAAATCAAATCATGAATACAAAAGGAAAACTGAAATAATCTTAAAGATCCTATTCCAGTGAACATTAGAGATTAAATAAAAACAGCTTTACTGCTGATATGGAGAAAGTTTTAGTGGTCTGAATCAAAATAGCCAAAGAATTAGTTCAATGCTTAACTCAAAAGAAAATCCATTCTCTTCATTTTTATGAGGGCCAAGAAAGAGAAGAAACTGGTAGGAGAACAGTCTGAACAAAGCAGAGGTTATCTCACAAGATGAGAAAGAAAACCATGTTAATAATGTGAAAGTTCAAGATAAGCCAGCAAGTGTTCATGTAGATGTTCCATCAAATTATCCAGAAGATCTATCCAGATTAATTGAGAAAGGCTGATGCACTAAACAAAAGACCTTTAATGTGGATGAATAGCTTCCGATTATAATAAGAAACAATTCAAAACTTTTAAGTATACCATTGAAACCTACTGCTCAGCAAAATACTTTACAAAAGATTATTGTTCTCAGAACCAAATATAATACTAAAGTCCTAGGGCTATGCACTCAGGCAAAACATATTAATACAGGAGCTCTGACATCAGCAATGGATTGTTCTACCAGGTGGATGTTGGCCAGGGGATCCAAGGCCCCACAAAAGGTAAGGGCTCCTTGCCTCTAAGTTGGGATACCTACAGGAGGAGAGGCAATAAGACCCTGCTGCCGAAGACCTGACGTTAACATGGGAGGGATGTATTGAGACCACACATGCAAGTGTACAGATGGCCTCTGGAATGCCAGAGAGTGTTACCAAAGGCCACTAAACCAATAAAGCAAATATGGGTCTCCCTGAGTCAAGCAAGACTCCACCGTCAGCACCAGCTACACCTCACCTGCCTGGAAATACTGTGCAGCAGAGGCAGCCATGTGCCTGTATATCCCAAATCTAATTGGCTATTGGCTCTCCCCTCGGAGAAATAACCCATGGCTGATGCCACAAGCTTACATCCTCTACAGGTTAGGAGATGTTATAAGCCACAGTAAGACCCTGTCATATTTAACAGGGGGGAAAATTGTAATTCATGGATTAACATATCCAAACATGTGTCTATGCTAAAGTAACCTACCATAACTATTAGTGCTGCTTAAATACCTATATATCTAATTGCTTGTTCTTCATTAGTAGGATCGAAAGGTTATTCCTGGACAAACTGTCAGCCCATGAAAGGAAACAGCCAGAATTGACCAGAGTCCAAGTCAACAGCTCCAGAGAGAGTGGACTGTTTTATCTCTCATCCACCTGTGCCCCTTTTCTAAGCCTAGGGAACAACCTGCGGAAGAGGGGGCGTGGTAGAATGTAAGGGCTGCGATTGGGGTGAATGGTGAAACTACAGCAATGTAGTCTGGACACTCATTTGATCAACTTGATTGAACAAACAACCTGTCACCCCCCACTGGATGGTGGGGCTGTAGGTGTTTGGGCACAACAGCCTGCAGATAGGTTTTGCATGAAGGATGCTTGTACTCATGGATTATCACTTATAGCTAAAAATGAAAAAAAAAACTGAAAAAAAAAAGATTATTGTTCATTTGAAATGTTCCCAGCCACCAAAGATGTTGATCGATCGTGATAAATGATTTTAAAGTTGTTTTGTTGTCTACTAATACAGTAATTTTTTAGCCTGTGGACCAAATAAAAATTTCAATTTTCAAGTTTTATTATTCAGTAAACAAATTTCGTAAGGCTAGCTTCCCGAGATAGTAATTTCCTTTGGTGAATATAGGCAAAGTTGAAAAATCTCTGGAAATTATTCATCATTTTATCTTTTTTTAAATTTTATTTATTTTTTATGTGTATGAATGTACTGTCTGCATGTAGGTCTGTGCACCCGTGTCATGCAATGCCACAGAGGTCAGAAGAGGGTGTTGGTTTCCCCTGGAACTGGAGTTCTCCTGGAATTGGAGTTGCAGATGGTTCTAAGCTGCCATGTGGGTGCTGGGGATCAAACCCAGGTCCTCTTCAAGAGCAGTTGGTGCTCTTAACCACTAGGCCATCTCTCCAGCCCCAATTCATCATTTTTTAAATGCTACTTAGAGCATTTATGATTGATGGGACAAGGTCAAATATCAAAATTAACAAAGACTTAGAAAAAATTGATTCTGACTGATTTTGAAGGTTCAAGATTTTAATGGAGGAAATAATTTCAGATAGGTGAGAAGTGGCATTAGAGCCAGAACTAGAAGTGAAGCTTGAAAATGGAATTCAACTCCCAAAATCTTGTAATAAAATCTGAATGAAGACTTATTTCTTATTGGTGGAAAAAAAATGTGGGGTTTTTTTCTTCTCAAAAATTTTTTGAATTTTTGTATTTTTCATACGTAACTTCTCAATCAGTTTTAATTGCCTTTATACCCCTTCTCCATTGGCATCCTCTGACAGCCCTCCACCCCAGAGTCCATACATTCTGTTGTGTTAGGATCCATTATGCCAAGTTACTCTCCCCGGCCGTTCCTCAGTGCCAGTTTAGCCTCTGAGCTCTAATCAGCCTATCTTGAGTCCCTCTATTAAAAAAGACCAGTTTTTCCTCACCAAACTGTAATCAGCTGCCAATATTTCTTCTGCTAAGTTTAGGTTCTAAATTTCTGCAGTTCTATGCTGGGATTTTGTCTGGTTGAGCTTGCCTGGGTCTTGTTTATGATGACACCAATGCTGTAGATTCATATGAACCAGGTCCCAGGAGCTTGTAGGATTCATTTCCACATGGCCACCCCCCTGGCTCTTAACAATCTTTCCACCCCTCTTCTGTAATGTTCCTTAAGCCCTGCGTGAGTGAAACTGAATATAGGTGATCTGTCCATGGAACCACATTTCCTAGACTCCTAAGCTCCACAGTTTGGCCATTCATGCCTTTTTTAAGTTCCTGGCCTCCTGTTACATGGGGAAGCTTCCTTAAGGAGAGTTAAGAGGTTAATTAATGTCCCCTTGGCCCCTTGTTATATATTGCATAAACCTTACATGTAGAAGTTACACTGTAGATGTGTGGCTTAGGTATGAGAAATTAGCAGACAGTGTCTATGTCAAGTTGTGGGATTCTGTACTATTCGTCAGCTAGTACAAGGGAAGCTTCTTTATTGAATGGTGTCTGGGATATTTGTCTGTAACTATAAGGATGCTATTTTGCAGTTAGTAAGATATTACTTCGGCCTAGGGATGTGACAATCTTGGGAAATTCTCTAAGATCTATGACCTCTCTACCTGTGTGCATCTGGCTCTGTTTATAGTACCATATATGAGTTTCCTTCCACTGGGGGGGGGGGTTCTTTAAATGGAGAAAACATGGAAGGAGGGTTAAGCAGGGAAGAGGAGAGAAGAAAAATAAATAATGCCTAGCTAAGGTGAAAAACCTTAGGTTTCTAATAATCTATTGACAAATAACACTGTCATTATCTCTACATGAGTATGTGCTAAAGGCTACATAACAAGAAACAGTACCAGACAGGGGAAATCTTCCTTTGAGTAGTTGGTGAGGGTAGACCAAGAGACTCCAAAACTTACACAGGCTATTGACATAGCCATTGATTGCTTCCAAAAACCTGAAAGAAAGACCCTCTTCCCGAAGACAGGACCTACTTTTGAGACTGGAATTGAAGCAATGGAGCTGGAACTGACCAGGAAGCCACCTCCCCTGAGGACTAGCTCTCACAGCTTTGGAGAGTACTATGTATGCTAAGGGAGAACAGCAATCAGTAGTCCAACACCAACTTTAAGACCAAATATCCGGGGCTGGAGAGATGGCCTGGAGGTTAAGAGCGCAGACCCCTCTTGCAGAGGACCCGGGTTCGATCCCCAGCACCCACATGGTGGCTGAGAACCATCTTTAACTCCAGTTCCAGGGGAATCCGACACCCTCTTCTGACCTCTGCAGCATTGCATGACATGGGTGACATGCAGACAACACATTCATACACATACAAAATAAATAAAATTTTTTTTAAAAATTTAAAAAGACCAAATATCCACATCAATGTCTGGCACAGTACAGGACATCAGTGCAATAGTGGCCCTTTTATCTTGTGGGCAGTCAATAGCTAACTAATTGGACTTAAAATCCACTCAGTGGGAGAAAACCATGGATTTTTTTTAATAGAAAATCTACTACTGGTAATGATGCTGTTAACATTATTGAAATGATAATGACATATAATAGTACATAACCTTAGTTACTAAATCAATAACAATGTTTGAGATGATTGACTTCAGTTTTGAAAGTCATACTATGGATAAAATGAAATATTTATCATACCTCATTCCATGCAATAGAAAACTCTTTCATGAAAGACAGTCTGTCTTTGAAGAAAACTTGTTATCTTAAGGTATTGACACAGTTACTCCAACCTTCAGCAAACATCACTAATCAGTACTGGTCAACATTAAGACAAGATATCCCCTCACAAGCAAAAGCTTATATGACTTGTAGAAGGCTTAATGATCTATTAGCATTTTGTAAATAAAGATTTTTTTAGTCAAAGTATGTACGATTTAAATGTTATTCGAAAATTACTAGACCACAATATCTACAAATATAATTTTATATGAACTGAGACCTAAAAATTTGTGTAAATCCCTTTGTTTCTATAACTGAAGTCTTACAATCGTCTGGAATTACGACCCTCCTATCTCCAAGGTATGCCTGTATTTTGATTATTACAAGATTTTCTTTTAGTAGTCTAAGAGGAAATTAGAACCCTATATACTTCCAGAGATTTAACCACTGTGTTTAATATTAACATCACCTCTGTGTTAATATCCAAACCCACAAGACTTGTAAACAACTTGTAAGAGTCAGAGAATTCCTGTTCAAAACATTCTCATTACATTAATGAGGTGCCAATGTTAAGTACCACAAACTTGTAGCAGAAGAACCAAGAAGTACTGTTACTTCTAATTCAATTTCATGCAGAAAAAAATATTCTGCATGTGATTCTTATTAGTCTTGGATTACAAAGCAATGGAGAGTGGAGTGGCTGCCTGGCATGTGAAGAGTGCTTCACGGAAAAGATATGTTGTTTTCAAGATTTCACTGACTTTAAACCATGACATCGTTTTATTAGACTAATGTTTGGGGTGGGGGGAGGGCATTGAAATATTTTAAAACATTTTTAAAATGTTTTATTTTTAAAAAAATTTTATTGAGCTTTTGCAATATAGTTTGATCATATTTATACCCTATACCCTGTATTCACTTCTCTCTGCTGCCCTCTGCCCAGATTAATGTTCTCTCTCTCTCTCTCTCTCTCTCTCTCTCTCTCTCTCTCTCTCTCTTCCTACTATGGCCTATAGAGTCTGAATTGTGTTCCAATTTAGTGTAATCTCTTTATATATAAAACATGGCCTTTAGAGTCTGATTGGTCCTTCAGTGTGGGTCCATCCATTGGACTGGCCAAGAGTCTCATCACTGTAAGACCACTGCTCTTCCCCCCTCCCAGCAGACATCATTTACCAGAAGCTCCTTTGGTTGGATTGGGGTTTCTTATCTACTTTCTCATGTCTATGTTGCTTTGGAGCTAGCATAGGACTTGCACATGCTGTCACCATTGCTGTGAGTTCATATGAGTAACTGACCAGCTGTCTGGAGGACTCTGCTTCCTCTGGTCATCTACCACCTCTGGTTCTTACAGTCTTTCTGCCTTGGGAGGCAGAGGTTTGAAATAGGTGTCCTATTCAGGATAAACATTGTATGGCATTCTCTGCACGTTAGCCAATTGTGAGTTTCTGTGTTAATCACCATCGGCTGTAAAAAGAAACATCTCAGATGAGAGTTATAGATGCATTTATCCTATGTGTAGCATTGCATTGAAGATGTGTCATGTAGTATTGTCTCACAAACATGTATTCTCTGCATTTTCCCGGATCTGGAAGTAATATCCATCTGTTGCATAAAGAAGCTTCTTTGAGGAGGTACACTTGTTTGTAAATATGAGTTTTTTCTTTCTTTTTTCTTTTTTTTTAAACTACTCACACTGCATTCTTTCCCTCCACTACCCCAGAAGAGAGAAGAACGATCATCAATGGCAGTGGCAGTTGCAGTAAAGCAACACCAAGAGCCAGCTTCATGCTCAGGAGAGAATGCTACGTTTCCTCCTCATGGTTTCTGGTACTCTACACAGTCAGAGAAATCTCTCTAGTAACATACTACAGAAATGATCCCTGAAAGTGTAGCTTTATGAGCTATTTTCTCTTACAAGCTATTGTGACCATTCTTACCTTTGGTAACATTTAATGTCCTCAAACTGTCTCTTCAGTAAAGCTAATTCTGTACATGGTTAGTCATATATAAATAATACATAACATCAACTTTAATAAGTTTTCAAGGAAAATAAAAGAACTGCTAAGTTTGGTGGCATATTTCCTATGTCAGAATTGTTCATGTGCAAATAAACAAAAGGGAAATATCTCTGACATAAAGAACCCCCAGTATGTTCTTCATACTCAAGTGTCAACATCTGTGAAAGCAAATAATAACACAAAGCTTTTAGAGGCAAATTTTAGAGTCCCAGTTTCAAGACCAACAGAGGACATTATTTAATATTAAAAGAGTCTCATGACAGCAGAATTCTACAGTTAACAAGTAGAATATTTAAACAGAATATCCAGGTGAGAAGGCAATTGAACATGGGGATCAAGGTCCTTTGCTAACGACCTGTAGGACCCTAAGTAAACCCTCTTCTGTAATAAAGAATAAAACTACAAGCATCAACCACTGTAGATTTAATTTGATAATTAAGCATAATAGGAAAAACTGTTAGGTTTGGGATAATAGGCATGAAAGAGGAACTTTTGAATAAGAAGTCAAGAGGGAAGGAATCTACATGTATCTTACTTTGGTCCTTATATAACAAAAAGAATGTAAAATTGTCTCTTTTATTTTACAAATGAAAGTATATATGATTTGAAAAGCTTATCTAGTCTTTTATGTTTTATTTTCTCAATGTAAGTTTTTACTGAAATTTTGTGCATTTTATACAATATACTTTATTCCTATTTAGACATCCTTCCCTATCTTTATCCCTCCATTTCCTCCCCCTTCCCCCACTGGGACTCATGCATTCTCTCACATATATTAAGGCCTATTGAGCCAAGTTTGTGAATCTATATGTCCTCCAGTTCAAGTTCATTCACTGAGTTTAGTCAGCCAATCTAGAGTCACTCTTTTATTTTTTTTTTTTTTAATTAATTTTTATTGATGCTTTGTGCATTTCATACATTTTTTCCAATTCAGTTCAGGCTTATTTCCCTTTCCCTCCCCCCCACCCCCACCCCATCCCAGATCATGCATTCTGCCATAACTGTCCTGCATCTTTCTCTCAGTTTTTTTTTTTCAATTTTTAGCTATAAGTGATAATCCATGAGTACAAGCATCCTTCATGCAAAACCTATCTGCAGGCTGTTGTGCCCAAACACCTACAGCCCCACCATCCAGTGGGGGGTGACAGGTTGTTTGTTCAATCAAGTTGATCAAATGAGTGTCCAGACTACATTGCTGTAGTTTCACATAAGAGATTACCTCTATTATTGTTGTCTCCAATTTACAGTTCGGGAGCGACCTCATCATTGTCATATTTCTTCTTGTTCTATGGGTGGGAATGCAATTGAATTCTCTCATATCAGAACCTGTGTGGCACAGAAGGATAGAAGGGGATAGGTCATTAGGACTCATTTAACTAGTTGTTCAATGTGAGCAGCCACAGTAGGCGTTTCGATTGTATGTATTCAATCTGAGTGCTTGTTCCTACTTTCGACGGTTCAGCGACAGGGTCACCTTCGTGTGCCACTCAACTCTTTGTGGTACATCCTACTCATGCAAACCCTGTAATCTTCTGCAGTTCTCCAGCCTTCGAGGAAGCTGGAGTGGAACGGTTTGTCCTGCGTTGGAAACAAACAAATCTGTTTCCCATATTTTTTAAGTTTTAAATTGCAAGGGTTTGATGAAAGGTTTCATGTCTTTCTTTACCCCCCCCCCAAAAAAAATTTTTTTTTAGCGTATGAGTCGCCAGAAGATAGTTGTATTATCATGACTATAGGGTGGCGTCAAGGCACAGATTTCATCAAAATTCACCCATGCTGTTTTATGTGTGACGAGAGATAGTAACTTGGGAAGCAACTTAATTTTTGACGTTATCATCTAAAGGATGCTACAAGGTGATACTGTAACAGAGAAATTATAGAGAGCAGTTGTATGTGTCAATGCAATCCCACGTTCTTTGCTCAAACAATTTTATGTAAAGCAAATGTGGGCAACAGCGAATTATATCTCCTTTTAATTCAGATGCATTACCATTTTTATCATATTCTGTAAACCAATGTTGTTTAATATACAACATGTTTACTTTACTTTGATTAATCCGAAAACACCAGATGGCCTGGAGGACAGTGTCTAGCGGAAACTGGGGTACTTGGGGACTCACGTCAATTAAATAATGCCTTATCGAATAAATACCCGTGTCCCTCTCCCACCCAGCCCCCCGTTCCAATTCACGATTTCAGTCTGTGTTCTGATGCAGTCTTTCTGTTCTTTTACTATGCCTCCCTATCCATGAGAAATATTTATATCTGGGGTTGTTGGTACTTAGCAATCCACATATGAGGGACACACCATTTGTCGTTTGTTTTCTGGGACTGGTTAATTCACTTAACATAATGTCTTCACTCCATCCATGTACCTGAAATTTCAGAGTTGTCCCTCTTTACTGGCGCATGAGGGTATTCCATTGTATCATGTACCACAGTTTCTCTATCCACTCGTCATTGAATGGCACCTGGGCTGGTTCCAGCTTTTGCTATTGTGAAAAGAACAACATTAAACATGATTGTGCACATATATCTGCAATAGGATGAGTTTTTTGGGTAATACCCAGGAGTGGTATCTGGTTCAAATGGAAGGCTCAATTTTGAGTCTTCTAGGGGTTTTCCACACCGGCTTTCTAGTGGCTTGTACAAAGTGACATCCCACCAGCAATGGATAGTGGTCCCCTTTCCCCCACAACCTATCCAACAAGCTTGGTGTCCCTTCAGTTCCTGATCCTAGCCATCGTATTGGAGTAAGGTGTATATCAGAGGTGGTGGTTTAAAATTGCATTTCCTTAATTATAAAAGATGTTGAACACTTCTTAAGAATAGTTTCTTCTCGGCCGTCTCTAACTCCTCCTCTTGTGAAGTCTCTATTCAGGATCTTTGCTCATCTTTTGAAGGTTCATTTGTTTTTCTTTCTCTTTGTTTTTGTTAGTAGCGTGTATACGCTGGAATTAATGCTTGTGTCAGATGTTCTGCTAGTGAAGGTTTCCTCCCCCACTCTGTTGGTCCTTTCCTGCACTTCCTTATATTGCTTTCCTGTTGATGTACAGCAGCTTGTGTGAGTTTAATGAGTCAGTTGTCAATTGTCGATCTTATTTATTTGTGCACTGCTTTCTGGTTAGGAAGTCTTTTTTCCTACACCATATGTCTTGTAGTCTGCTGCCAAGCTTCTCTTCATAGCCACCGTCCAGAGTTTGAGGTTTCACAGTTGAGGTCTTTGGTCACATCTGGAGTGACCCTTTGTACAAGGTGAGAGTAGGGGTTAATTGCCATTCTTCTACAGTGGTGATCCAGTTTTGTCCAGCACCATTGGTCGTAAGATGCTGGTTCTTGCCATTAGTGTTCTTCTTGGCCCCCCTTTGTCGATATATGAGGTGGCTGAAATTTGTATAGCTCGAAGTTTGATCTTCAGTTTGTATTCCCATTTGTCACTGGTCTGTTTTGTCCAGTACCAGGCGGTCTGTTTTTTTTTATACTATAGCCCTATAAGTATGTAGTTTGATGTCGTGGTATTGAAATCCCCCTGCTTAGCTCTTTTCTCATCATGGTTCTTTGAGCTAATCGGGTTCTTTGTTGTTTTTCCAAAATGAAATGGAGGATTTTTTTTTCCAGGCCATTGAAGAAACTCTTGGTTGTTATCTGATTGGGATCGCATTAAATCTGTACGAACCAGTTTGGGTAGGAGAGGACATTTTTACTATAGTTATTTTCTCCAATCCAATGAGCCATAGGAGGAGGTTTGTTTCCATCTTCTGGATGTCCTTCCTCATTTCCTTTTATTTAAATTTTTTTTTTTGATTCCTTTGTTTCTTTGGTTTTTATTTTGTTTTCTTTTATTTTTTTTTACTTTGTTTTTTTTTTTTTGAGGCTGATTGTGAGTGGGCACACGGTCGTCCTTGTCTTCCTTCTTATCCTGCCTTTTGTTGGTATCAGAACAGGCTAACTGCTTTTTCTCGGTTTATCTTTTGTAATCCTGCCACTCTTACCAGCCCGCTTTCTGTGGTGTCTGGAGGTTTCTGGTGGAGTTCTAGCATCCCTAGGTAGACATCATATCATACAGCCAAAGAGGACTACGTGCATTGACTAGCCTCTTTTCCAGTTAGAACTTCCACTCTTTATTCCTTTCTTGCCTTAATTGCCCTACTAGGGTTTCTAGCACTATACTTGAGAGGACGTGGTGACAACGATGGCAGCTTGCTGAGTTCTGTACCTTTAAGTGGAATGCTTCATGTCAGTCCCATTTCGATGATGATTGGCTGTGTGTTTCCTGTATAATGGCTTTGATTAAATTAGAGGAAGATCCCTCCGAGAACCAAATACCTCCAGGACTTTAAACATAAAGGGTGCTGGATTTTGTCAAAGGCTTTCTCCGCATTCTGATTATTGAGATGAAGGCGTGGTTTTTGTGCCTTCAGTCCATTGATATGTTTTTGATGTTTATTGATTTTCCGTAGTTGAACCTCCCTGCATGTCCTGGTATGAATCCAACTTGGTCATGGTGGATGAGTTTTCTTGATGTGAGTCTGTCTGCGATTTGCCAGAATCCTGTTTAGAATTTTGGATCTGTGTTCATTAGGTAGATGAGTCTTAGTTTCTCCTTTTGTTGTTGATCTTTCCTGGTTTTTGTAGTAGCGAATGCTGGCCTCATAGAAGGAATTGGGAGAAGTCCCTCCATTGTATCCTTCTAAACAACCTAGAGTAGTAAAGGGTTGTAAGATCCTTTTAACGAAAGTTTTTATAGAATCTCGTAATCACATCCTCAGCGGGCCTGGGAGTTTTTTGGTTTGGGAGGCTACTTTTCTTATTTCGATTTCTTCCTGAAATTGTCATGGGTTTTAGGCTGTCGATCCTCTTCTTGGTTGAGCTTTGGTGATTCCCGGATTTCAGATTCATATCATTTCTTTTCTAGGTTTTTAAACTTAGTAGAATATAATTTTTGAAGTAGTCCCGTAATGATTGTCCTGGACTTTTCATTGTCTGTTGTGATTTGTCCCCTTTCATCACAGATCTAATTGATTTGGAGGTGTCCCTCTTTGTTTGGTTAATCCGGGCTAGAGGTTCTGTCTATCTTGTTTATCTCTCAAAGAACCAACTTTTGGATGCATTGTATTTTTTTGTAGGGTTTCTTTGTTTCTCTATTTCAATTGATCTCTGCTCGATTTTTGTTATTTCTCTTCGGTCTGCTCCGTTTAGGGTTCATTTGTTTTTGTCTCTCAAGTATTTCTTAGCTGACAGTGTTAGTCATTCACGTGTGCTCTTTCTGTTTTTTTAATGTGGGCACATGATGCTATAAACTATTCCTCTTAGGATTGCTTAAAGTGTCCCCATAGATTTTGCTGTGGTGTTTTTATATCTTGTTTAGTTGCAGGAATGTATTTTATTTCGCTTTTTTAGTTTCTTCCTTGACCCCACTCATTATTCAGGAGATTGTTGTGTATAGTCTCCATGTGTTCCTGTAAGGCTGTGTTAGGGTTTATTCTGGTGTTGATATCGAGTTTTATATTGCACTGTGGTCTGGATAGAATGCATGAATTATTTCACCTTTTTAGATTTGTTGGATTTTTTTTCCCTGTGTCCCAGTATAGGGTCTATTTTGGGAGAATTTTTGTTCATGAGGGCTGATAAGAAAGTGTATTCTCTGGTGTTTGGGTGAAATATTCGTGTAATGTACGTGTGAGGTCCTATTTGGTGTAGGGTCGGCATTTTCAGTTCAGATGTCTCTCTGTTTATCCTTTGTCCTGTTGACTGTTCTATAGGACTTAATGGGGTAATTGAAGACCCCTAGTATTAGTGGTGCTGGGTTAATCTGTGCCTGTGAAGATCCGTGAAGATTGGCCGTTATAAGTTTGGTGCACTGAGTTAGGATGGCATATAATTTAATGATGTGATAAGTTCATCGTCAATTGTTCCTTGTAATAAGGATGTACGATATGGCCCCCCTTTGGTCTATTTTGATTTCCTTTTGCTTTGAAGTTATCTTTGTCTGAATATTAGAAATAGCCCACCTCGCTGTTACTTTTTGGTACAATTTGCTTTGAATACTATTCCTTCCAACCCTTCACCTAATGTTGGTTGCCTATTGAAATTATAGAATGGGTTTCTTGTAGACATGATATAGATGGATGTTTGTTTCCTATGCAATCCATTCGCCCAGTCTATATGCCTTTTGATGGGGGAGTGTAACCCATTTAATATTTAAGGTAAATAATGAAAGATGGATGGTTTGTGCTTCCTTTCACTGTTATTATCCATTGTGACTTCTAGCCTTGATTTTGCCCTACTGGTTTGTTTTTGGTTTAGTTTTTTCCTGAGTTGTTTGGAGGATGTTGCTCCTCTCCTTCTCACCCTTTGAATTGCTTCAATATTATTATGAAGAGTTTGGTTTTCGAGACATGTATTCCATCATCTGTTTAGGTCATGGAAGATTTCCTCTACTCCTTCAGCTAAGTCACATTTTTTGCTGTGGTAAAGTATTGGTTAGCATCCATAGTCCCTTAGACAAGGGAATGCTTTGGTCATGTGCTTCTTGGATTTCATGGTTTGAAGCGAGAAGTAAGTTGATAAGTTCTGAATGGGTTTCCCTTTGTATGTGACTTGGTTTTTCTTTCTGTTGTGCCCTCAGAAATTTTGTCTTTGTTTTGGGCTCTACATTTTAACTATGATATACGGCTGGGTTGTTTCTTTTCTGATCGTGTCTATTTGGGGTACTATGGCTTCTTGTATTTGATGGGTGTTGCATTTTTAGTTTGGGGAAATTTTTCATCTATTATTCAGTTGAAAGATCTAGCAATACGTATTCTCTTGAGATTCTTCTCTCCTTCCTCTATTCCTATGAATGCGGAGGTTTTGGTCTTTTCATAGTGTTCCCACATATTTCCGGGTTGTTCCACTTTTGTGTTTTTTAAATTTTTCAGTAATCCTTTATTTGAGCTGTTTAGTTGCTCTGTGTATATTCCAATCTGATATTCTTGGTTTCTGCTTCTCCATTCTACGTTCTGAGCTTTTCCTTTTCTTTTTTTTTTTTTTTTTTTTGATTATTGTTTTTCTTTTTTTTTTTAACCTCCTGTTTTTCGTTAGTATCTCTTTCCTTTTGGAGCTTCTCATCTCTTTCTTTGGCTGTCTCATCGCTATCTTCTTGGTGTCCTATGCTTCTTTGGTTGGCTTCCGTTTTTCAGTGTTTCTACTTTCCATTCAGGATTTTGTTTTTTTTCTCCCTCGATTTCTTTTGGAGGTTTGTCCATTCTGTCTTAGTTCTTTTCCGAAGTTTGTCCATTGTAGTCCCGTAGAGAGTCCTTTTTGAGTATTTTGCATCTCCTCTCTTTAGTTCGCATGACTGTTTTGATTTTCTTTAAATTTTCGGTGGGTGTCTGTAATTATTCGTCTAAGATATGTTCCTTGGGTGTCCTCAAGGGTCCCATTGTGCTATCTCCTTCCGGTTTGGTAGGCCTGGTGTAGGATATCCTGCTCTTTCCCAGTTGTCCCTTCGGCTTTGTCCTTGCTATTGTTTTCCCTTTTGTGGTTCAACACAAACGACATTTTCACTAATTAGTGGATGGTTTTTTGCTTGCCTCCTTCCGATGCTTTTTTATTTTTTTTTTCTTTGTTATGGTGTATTGATTGGCTAGGTTTAGGTTTTCATTTATGTTTGTATATATTGGGATGTTGGAAGCCGAAGTGTAGTCGTTCTCTTTCGTTTCTGAAGGTTCTCCAAAAAGTTGACACTTGGTATTCTTAGCAATCACTTGGCGCGAGGCGCCGGGGGTGGGGGGGGTTGGGGGGGTGGGTGGGTGATATTGGGTGCCTGATCTAGCCCGCGCCCCGGTCCCCTCTGGCCGGGGACCCGTAGACGAGTTCACACTGAGACCCTCTTCCAGCTGCCCCCCGCCCAGAACCCCCGCCTACACCTGTAGGAGCTGTTTTACCTGTGACCTGGCACGTTATGGTGGCGTCTCCCCTGCGACCCCCGTGTTCCCGCCCAACAATTCGCACCCTGGGACCAGAAGGAGAAACCGACCGCTGACTCTCCCGAGCGCGGTCCCTCTGGCGCCGGGGACCACCTTAACGGTTCACGATCGAGACCGCTCCCCAGCTTGCCCCCCGCCAACACCCCGCCTAGAGCTGTAGAGCCTGTGTGCCTGGCCTGGCGCGTTATGAGCGTCTCCCCGCGACCCGGTTTCCCACCCAAGTCATCCGGGCCCAGAGACAGAGGGGAACGCACCCCTGCTCACCCGAGCGCGGTCCCTCTGGGCCGTGGACCCCGTAGACGGTTCACAGCGAGACACTCTCCCAGCTGCCCCAGCGGACCCCCCGCCTGAGCTGCTGAGGAGCTTTTCCTGCCTGGCGG
>VZQC01001118.1:1940481-2019360 GCA_009823505.1 Rhizomys pruinosus | reverse complement strand
GCGTTATGGCGTCTCCCCTGCGACCCCGGTTCCCGCCCACAAGTCCAGCCGGGACCAGAGCAGAGGGAGACGCGACCCTGCTCACCCGAGCGCGGTCCCTCTGGGCCGGGGACCCCGTAGACGGGTTCACAGCGAGACCCTCTCCCAGCTGCCCCCCGCCAGACCCCGCCTAGAGCTGAGGAGCTGTTTACCTGGCCTGGCGCGTTATGGCGTCTCTAGAGTCACTCTTTTAAAGACCAACTCTTCTGCACCCAGCTAAGGCTAAGATTGGGGCCTCCTACTCATTTCCCCAGTTCTACTCTGGGGTTTTATATCTAATCTTTTATGTCTAGTATTGTTTTATGTTTTGTGTGAATATAATTATTATATCCTCTTGAGAGATTGTTCTGTTGTAAATAATTAGTGATTTTTTTTTGTCTATTCTGACTAATTTTGATTTGAGGTTCATTTTGTCAGGTAGGAGTACAAACCCTCCTGCTTGACTCTTATTCCATTTACACATAATACCTTGCTCCATCCTCTCAGATTCAGGCTGTATTTCTGTTTGCCAGTGAGGTGTCTATAATTGATTCCCACTGTGTAAAGCAATCAGCATCTTTGATTTTGTAGCTATCAAGCTCTCAGGTCAGCACTTATTAGATAACACAAGGCCCTCGATGAGAATTTCTAGAGATAGGGCAATGTAGGAAACTTTGAGTTCTAGAATCACAGACTGAGATAGAAGCCTCTCAAAATGGCTTTCTGCCAGTACTAAATGCTGAGAAGAAGAGAGCAATGGATGCTTCAAGATCCTAATTTGATTATACTGTATGTAATTCTGGTCAGTGTTAATAAAAGTGTTGTGTTTTATGAGTATTTTGTTTTTTCTCTCCCTCAGCCCCTACTCTTCACTCTTCTGCCAGCCACGTAATACACAAGTAGTCTTTCTCTCTTCCATTATCCAAATCCTTTGTAATTTTTATTGGGTGCTGTTTGTTCAATATGGAAGCTTCAGTGTCTTCCTGCTATCAGTCAAAGGGTAACTTCTCTCCATCTAATCTAACAGCATTCCTTAGAGATTCTAACCATCAGTGGCTGAAAGTAATCCTCCCTCTTCCAGAATCTGAATTTATAACAGGTAGATTGACTTCTCTGTGATTCCTCTTTCATAAAATAAGAATAACTTACAAGGTAGTTTTAGGCACCAAAATACTTTTTTTTTTATTTTTTTTATATGTATATGAATGTACTGTTTGCATGTAGGTCTGTGCACCTGTGTCATGCAATGCTGCAGAGGTCAGAAGAGGGTATCAGATTCCCCTGGAACTGGAGTTCTCCTGGAATTGGAGTTACAGATGGTTCTTAGCCACCATGTGGGTCCTGGGGATCGAACCCGGGTCTTCTGCAAGAGCAGTCGGTGCTCTTAACCGCTAGGCTATCTCTCCAGCCCCGAAAATACTTCTTATAAATAAGTACTTGTAGTGTCTTCTACAATGTTTCTCTATGTGTTAACAACTTTCTTCTTTATTATGGGAATATTAATTCAGCACTCAGTTTAATAAACTTTTGTTGTTCTATGAAAGATTTGAAGTTGTACTGAAAAAGTATATGAACCTTGTTCCTACTTTCAAAATATCACAATTCAGTAGGCTTAGACAAAAAGTAGAAAAGTCATCAGCAAACAGAGACATCAGAAAATTTATTGTTCATTATCTGAATTGCAGACCCTGAAAGTGGAAAATGACACTGAACAGACATGCAGGCCAGACTTTCCCTCAGCAAACAGGATGTGACATCATCTTCTCTAAAAATGCTGTCAGACAATGAAAACTAGAGTTGGCTGACTTCCGGCAAATGCCTCAGGCTAACTTTTAGGCCAATGATGTGGATTCTGTTTCTACCTACTGAAGCTTCCAGAACATTCCGACACTCCAGCACCAACTTCCTTTCCAAGGGCTCAGTGAGGAAATGTTTGAGATGTAGAAGCTCAATCCTCTAGTACCCCATGAAAAAGCACTTTCTCACCCACACCGAGCACTCCCACCCTCAGGGAAGAAAACCCCACACTGCTGTACAGGTTTTGATGTGTCTGTTTTCATTTATAAGGTGAACTTCTTGATGTGCTCATTTTCAGATTAAAAGAATGAAAATGGCTCACATTCCAGTTTGGATTTAATTTGATCTCAGTGCTCATAAGAGGAAGAAAATAAATCAAGAGACATTGGGCCTAGTTAACCTAAAAGACTTACAAAAACAATTATTTTGTTGTCATGTTAAAATTAAGAATTTCCATTTATGAGCTGGAAAGATGGCTCAGTGGTTAAAAAGACTGTCTGCTCTTGCAGATGACCTAGGTTGGATTCCCAGCACCCACATGGTGGCTAACAACCATCAGTAATTCCAGTTCCAGGGGAAACCAAGGCCTTCTGACCTCTGAGGGCATTGCACAACACAGGTACACTAACATAATACACTCATACGCATAAAACAAAAATAATAAATAAAAGCCTTCCTAAACAGAATTTCCATTTTATTTACATTTAAGAATCAACTGACAATGTTTCTTCCAAACAGGAAAGTCCTAGTCTTTAGAAAGTGTGGTTCTGCCCCAGTCAAGCCATATTAGTACCTCTAACAGAAACTTTATACCTTGATTAAAGGGCTCTCATTTCAAACAACCAGCTAACCTTGAAAATCTGATGATTTTTTTTTTTTATGGGAAACGAGGGTTAAAAATCAAGAGGTGACTTTATAAGGCAGAGATAAATATTTAGTTTTGGAATGATGATATGGTGGGTGAAATCATGATTTTGTTTGCATATTTAATTTTTGTGTTTTTGCAAATCTACACCCTTTCTTTAGCTCTGCTCTACAATATAGACTTGAGGATAGTTATGAATTCTTTGAGACAAAATGTCTTCATCTGAAAAATGAAAGTAGTATCATGAAGGGCTATAATGAATGTTAAATAAGATACATTTGTAAAGTGTTTATGATAGTAAGCACAGTGAGGATTTAATAAAGTACATATAGGATTTAATAAGTGATAACAGTATAAGGTTTATCTGAGGTTATAACGTCTGTAAGCATGCCACACAAAAATCTACCTAATTAAAACATTTTAAATGTTTATTTAGCAACTTGCCTATAGCTAAGCCTATTTTTTCTTCCAGTTAGAAATTTAATTTTAGACTTTGACACTTGTTAATTATTGTTCTATCTGCGATAGATGTCACTGCCCACCTGTACCAAAGGGCACTGAACAAAAGCAGGAGATATAAATAATTCTTTTATGAGTTTAGGAAAGATAAAGCTCTACTCTATGAAACAATCATTGAATATAGTGGAGGAAATGGAATTATTTACATGTTAGGAAGAAATTGAGACATTCTCAGTGATTTAGGACCCAAATTATCATGAATGAAACTCTTAAATTTTTTTGTCTGCTTTGAGACAGTGTCTCCCTATAGCCCCAGCTAGCTTGGAACTCACTCTGTAGAGCAGGCTGGCCTTTAACTTACAGAGATCCACCTGACTCTGCCTCTCAAATGCTAAGATTGTTCTAAGAGCAACACACACCTTTAATCCCAGCACAAAGGAGGCAGAGGCAGGTGGATCTCTGTAAGACTGGATCTAGCCAGATCTACATAGTGTATTTCAGGCCATCTCAGACTACAGGAAGACCCTGCCTCAAAATAAAGGAGTAAAGAAAAAAAATAGTCTGCATTTGCTCTAGTTCCTGCTAAAGATGCTTTCTGTGGATGTGCAGAAATACTTTAATAATTCTGCTAATTTTAATAGGCCAGTCTACCTTCCTCCAAAATGTAAGACAAGATAAAGGAGTTTACAGACCTAGAGACTCTTTCTCAGAATTATATTTAATTTAATATCAGTCACTGAGCATGAGTTCATTAGTTTTAACAACTATATCATAGTAATGTAAGGTGACAAAATGAAGAAACTAAGGCATATATAAGAAATATATTAAATCCTTGCACCTTTTCTTTGTATTTAAATTATTCTAAAATTAAGTTTCATGAAAAAAATCTAGGTTCAGGTAAATGAGCAAGGTAGACAATATTTGAAACCAGAATATCTAACAGAATGTTTCATCTCAGCAGAAGGTCTAGAATCCATATTCTGCACTGAAGCAGGGCTTCTTAGAGAAAGAAACACCATCATCTCTGAGACACTGTAGCCATAATTTGGCTCATTTATGGTAATGGGAATGATCAGGCCATAAGGCAAGGAAGTACATCTGGCTGTGCTTTACTGCCAGAGGCTAGAGTGTTACTTAGTTCTCTTTGGTCTGAATGGCAGTTCAATGTGGGCTTCAAACCAATGAGAATTATGCAGATGACAATATCAAAGGACAGGGATATGTGCAGATCTGAGGCAATATTCTGGTCCCACAATAGGAACCGTGAGTCTACTAAGTTCATGAACTCACTGGTGGTTGTTTCTTCAGTCATGAATGTATGTTTATGACTGAGATCCTTGACAGCTACATTAAGTCACTGACCTGTGATGCACATGCTAACACTGTGGGTAAGTGAATGGAAACCTTTGACATCGCTCCCCATCTTAGACTGAGACAGGAAACGTGAACCAACATCATCTCCCAGAGGATGTGACAGGGGCAGATTAAACATTAAGAATAAAAGCCTTACCACTGCTATATTTTACTTGCTACTGGGATTCATGGAAATCAGATCAATCCTGAAGAAGGATGTAATCTAACATAAACTCAGTTAAGGAGTAGAGACCATCACAGTTACTATGTCCAAAAAGATATTTTTGCCAGAGCACATTGATATATGGTGGATTTGGGCATGTAGCATGTGACCATGAACAAATGAATTCATGCCCTCCCATCTCATTTACAAAAACATGAT
This sequence comes from Rhizomys pruinosus, assembly GCA_009823505.1. Lineage (NCBI taxonomy): Eukaryota > Metazoa > Chordata > Mammalia > Rodentia > Spalacidae > Rhizomys > Rhizomys pruinosus. The sequence goes on along the minus strand of VZQC01001118.1, from coordinate 2,014,486 downwards.
AAATTTCATTTGACCAGGATCCCGTTAACTCTCCCTTTCTCTATGAAGATATAGTGAAGAAATCTGGATATTCCTGATACATTAGAGATTATCACACTGACTTGGCTTATCACTGACATTATATTAACTGAGCAGAATAAGACTAAAGTTATTAGGATGTAAATGCCTCAGTAAGACACAGATGATATAAAGAAAAGTGGTAACATTTGGATAACATCTATGAATATTTATGGATGTAGGTCTTTAGTGAAACATTTATGGGGTGAAACGTGAGTTAGAAGTCAGGGAATTTTCTGAAAATAAATGAAAACTGGGGCAACTTTCTTCATCATCTCTTTCCAGAAAGAAATGAAATTCATCATCTATGGAAATCTCTCTCTCTCTCTCTCTCTCTCTCTCTCTCTCTCTCTCTCTCTCTCTCTCCTTTCCTTTCCTCTCCCTTTCTCTCTCCGCTTCCTTTCTGTTCCACTCTCATTATAGAGGTGACTCCCTTCACTCTTAAGATTAGTGCTTTGGGGGCTGGAGAGATGGCCTAGCGGTTAAGAGCGCCGACTGCTCTTGCAGAGGACCCGGGTTCGATCCCCAGCACCCACATGGCGGCTGAGAACCGTCTGTAACTCCAATTCCAGGAGAACTCCAGTTCCAGGGGAATCCGAGACCCTCTTCTGACCTCCGCGGCATTGCACGACACGGGTGCACAGACCTACACGCAAACAGTACATTCATACACATAAATAAATAAAATAAAATAATTTTAAAAAAAAAGATTAGTGCTTTGAGCTGGAGAGATGGCCTAGTGGTTAAGAGCGCCATCTGCTCTTGCAGAGGACCAGGGTTCGATCCCCAGCACCCACTTGGAGGCTGAGAACCATCTTTAACTCCAGTTCTGGGGGAATCCGATGCCCTCTTCTGACCTCCGCGGCATTGCATGACACAAGTGAACAAACCTACATGCAGACAGTACATTCATATAAATAGATAGATGATAGATAGATAGATAGATAGATAGATAGATAGATAGATATAAAAAAAAGATTAGTGCTTTTATCCACATATTAGATGACATGGGAAGATGTGAATTTTAATGGAGGCCCAGAGAAAGGAGGTTGTTGAGCAGTGTAAGTGACAAAGCGAGCAGACCTGATCCGTGAGTTGCATGATTTTTGTCAGAATCTGTGATGATATAGACAATCATTGGTATTAAAGATGCACTGAAGAATGTATGTCAGATCTCAGTGCGGACTCCAGTGGATGAATTCCTACACTGCATTCCTTAGCCATGGCGAATAAATGATCATATGTTTTGAGTTTCCTGCCATGAACTGACTGGAGCCACCAAGTCATACAGCCGCTCAATAGTACCTGAAACAAACTGCATTATACAGCAAATTCATACATTTAGGACTGAGCATTAGTAGAATATGTCCTATTTAAAGGTGGGCCTCATTATGTAGCAGAAAATGAAAAGAGACAATGGATACAATACTGCCTCACTCAGGATGGATTCCAGTATATCAAGGCTACTCTAGTGGATCAACAAGATATTTGAGTGGAAGTAGGTTATCATGGTCCCTTACAGCATAGAAATCCCAGCGATTCATTCTCAGAAGAATGGGCACTTAACCCAAGCATAGGCTTTTCCTTTCTGTTCACAGAACTCAGACAGTATAAGCCAAGAACTCAGTACAAGCTGTGTAAGGAACATTGCCTTCTTGCCTTGATTCTGATACACACACACACACACACACACACACACACACACACACACGAGTGCTTGTATGTATATGTACTTTTGTCTGACTGCTCAGGAATGATAGTTTATCAAGGAGCACAACGTGGAAATAACTGGTTTCCCCTCTCTCTGCAGCCTTTCATTGCCAGTAGCTCTTCACCTAGCAGTGGGGCCTCGCGAAGCTTCCCCCGTCCACAGCTGCATGTCATCTGGTGCTGTCATTATTCAAGTCTTGTTTAGGCAACTATATTGTTGAAATTTTGGGAAACACAGTATTCTATTAAAATCCTTGGAAATTCTAGGAGACATTCTCATTCCAACCACTACCTGTGGATATATGGTTTTCTGACACCATTCATTGAAAAAAAAACAAAACTGTTCTTTCCTCTGGATCCTTAGCTAAAAGACATTTGATTTCTCTGTTCTGTACTTCTATGGTCAATTTCCTATTACTGTGATAAAACTCCATGACCAAGAGCAACTTAAAGGAGAAAAAAAAAGCTTGTTTTGGTTTGACATTCCAGAGGAATAATCACACATTATAGCTGGAAAGCATGGCAGCAAGTGGCAGGCATGGTGGCAGGTGCCGGAAGCTGAGAGCTCACGTTTTCAATCATGAAAAGCAAGCAGAGAGTGCTAACTTGAATTGGGGCAAGGTTATGAACCTCCAAACCCACCTCCAGTGGCACACTTCCTCTAGCAGGTTTCCATGACCTTTTCCAACAGTGTCACTAGCTGGGGACCAAGTGATCAAATACTTCCTCCTGGGGGGGGGTAATTCCTTATTCAGATCACCTCAATTCATCACTATGAATTCATCATTATGAAAACTTCTGTGAGTGTGTAATATGCTTTGAAGTCATAAAAGTTGACTCCCTCAACTTCGTTCTTTTTTCAAAGCTGTTTCGTCTACTTTACAAACAAAAGGATTAGGAAGACACCTCAGTCAGGAAGGCTTGCATTGGTCCTGCAAACACTGAGATCTGAGTTCCATCCCTAGAGCCTATATTAAAATGCCAAGGGTGGTAGTGTGCACTTCTAATTCCAGCCCTGGGGAAGCAGAACTGACTACTATTCATATTTGTATAGGAATGAGTGGTGACTATGTGGCAAACACAATCTTTGATTTTCTCTTAGAGATTATAAGCAAGTATAAAATATGTTTATCTGCCACTGTGATTTAGGTGAACCTAGAATCTATACTCTCTAATAGATAACATAAAAATCTGAGTATAAATTTAATTGAGAATCAAATCAAAATTTGCTGTAATATAGTCATCTCGAGGTTATCCGGGGGTGGGGGGATGGGAACACAGAGGTAGGATTAGGAGACTTGGCTCAATTGCACATATTAGCTAGTGCCTTGACATCTTTTTTTTTTTTTTTGAGACAGGGTCTCCCTTTTTAGTCCCATCTGGCCTGGAGCTCAATATGTAGACCAGGCTGGCTTTGAACTCACAGAGATCCACCTGCTTCTACCTCCCAAGTGCTGGGATTACAGACATGCCTTGACATCTTTTACAAAATGAAAGTTGTTAAATACCAACGCCTACCTACCTTCATGTATCATGAAGTTGATATGATGACTAAATGAGAAAATAGATTTCTTGAAAGGATTAGTGAATGAACACTGACTAAGACAGTCGCTGAAGAGATTTTGAGCACATTCTTGGATATTTGTGCATGTGATATGTGTATGTAGCTTCCGTATTCAAAAGTATTAAGGAAGTTTTTTAAAGAGGCGGGGATAGTACAAATTAATCAGATCATTGTCACTGTTTATGTCAGAGGGATCGATGCAATTCTTGTGGGACCTTCATAAGAGTGACATTGTTTCATTTGTTATATTAAGATAATAGTGGGCATGAGTTTGATCTCTGGCTTCCTCTCTCTCCAATATAGCTCTTTTCATATATGCTCCTTCCAGAATGTCATCTACCATCTGTGATACAGCCATGGCACCTCTCACCAGTGCCAATAAGAAGCATTATATGTATGTGTATATGTATGTATATATATATATATATGTATGTATGTATATATGTATGTATGTATGTGTTTGTAAATGTATATATGCATACATAACAATAATATGCAAACAAGAGGACAAGAAATTGAGAGGGAGCAGGGGACATAGGAGTTGGTGGAGACTGGAAGGGTTGGCAAGAATGCAAGACAACACTCATATAAAATTTCCCAAAATTAAATTATTTTAAAAATAAAATAAAATAAAAATATTTAAAGGTGTACTCTCTTTGGATGTGAAGAGGCACATTCGTGTGGTATTTCTGACAAGCCCGGAACATTTTTCATCACACTATTATTTTAGATGGCAGAGCTGTAAGCCTATTGTGACCCAGGCTATTGCCCTTGTCTCTGTCTTATCGCTGCTCTGCATGAAATGTGCCTTAGGGAATTGTCATAACATGTTATACTACATCTCTCTCAGAAACTACAGAAAGTACACGGAACAGTCTTGCCTTTTTCAGGTCCAGCTTGACGGCAAATATCTATAGTAAAATCTTGGCAAAAGCAATCCACATTCTACACTCATCAGCACATATGTATTTATAAGATGACTAACTCCTAGTGAATATAGTTATTAACAAACGTAATTACAGGGTTACAATTTTGCTAGAGCATAAGGAAGAATTAGTGCACTAGTTAGCCAAGGATTATTAGTGGATTCAAACTTCATTTGAGCACTGCAAAAAGGCATTAGTTGTTAACTGCTTCTTTGTCCAACATTCTAGATTAAAGGTTATGGGATTCCCTCACTGAGTTAATAACATTTATGTTTTCCATTAATGTGATATAAAAAATAACAGACTTTAAACCTTATTTTAAAAAGAACTTTTGATCTGAAACAAAAGGTATGACAGATACACTTATGCTGACATGTAAGGAATAACCACTAAACAAACATAAATTATCTGATGCTTGAACTCTAACAGAATCAGACTTTAACTGAGAGCCAAGTTTGGATGCTAAAGTATTGTATAAGAACCCACAGGGCTAGTAGAACTCTTCTTTGTATGGTTCAGAAATGTCCAGGAAATAATCTATAAAAAGCACAAATGATAATCCAAACACTTCCTATGACAATTCACTGAGATTAAAAACAATGACTAGGTTTTTCAAGCTAGATTCAAGAAAGCCTAACGGAAAATTGCTAGACTCAAAATGTGACATATCCTTCAACATGTAAAAAATAAGCAGATCACTTGCATACAAATCACTGCACTGATAATTACCCCTGTACTTTGTACAGTTATTTAAAGTTTAGGATACTTAATTTCTTTATCTATAGAGCACAGATTATAAGAGTGACTACAGCAGATCCTTAAAAGGTTTACATGAGATATGTGGAACTGCTTAGCCCAGTTTTGTTGGGAGGACAAGATCTCATGTCAATCTGATCTAGGTATTTCCTCATTCAAGGTTTTTTTTCTCTCAGATGACTCAAGGCTGTGTAAAGCTGACAATAAAATTTGACTAGGATAGGATGCCATAGCGCTCAAGTATTTGATATGTGGACATAGCATAGATCTATGAAATAATCAAAGAATAAATTACAATTATATATGATCTTCATGTAAACATGCCTATTTTTCCAGAACTTCAGTAACTTTTATTTTATAACTGGCTTTCTTATATTCACTTAAATGCCTCTTTTTCTGCTCCTCTCATTCTTCCTTATCTCGCTTTATCTTTTGTGACATTAAAGAAATAAGATTCGCTTCTTGAAAAAATGATTACAGAACTAAGAAGAATATGTGATAAAAAGGAAAGAGTGCTCATATCTCTGAACAAATTCAGAAAAAGCGAAAGTCTCAATACCAGAATACAAGTCTATCTAACCTAAAAATGGATTTGAGATTCCAGAAAATATGTACAGTTGAGATACAATGCAATCTTACCTAGTCGAGGAAGGAAACAAAACGTTATGCCAATTCATTTTTGCACCATATAATATCCCTAATATAGTCTGTCAGGGTTATTAGTCCTCTAATCAACAGCTTATGCAATAGAAGTTCAAGGTAATGGTTACCAAAGATTTATTGAGCACCAGGAGCAGGTATGAGAATTTCATATCAATTATGTCTTTTAATTCTCATAAAAATCTTTTAAGAGGGCTGGAGAGATGGCCTAGTGGTTAAGAGTGCCGACCGCTCTTACAGAGGACCCGGGTTCGATCCCCAGCACCCACATGGTGGCTGAGAACCTTCTGTAACTCCAATTCCAGGAGAACTCCAGTTCCAGGGGAATCCGACGCCCTCTTCTGACCTCCGCGGCGTTGCACGACACGGTGCACAGACCTGCATGCAGACAGTATATTCATAACATAAATAAATAAATAAAATTTTTAAAAAATCCTTTAAGAATGTACTAGTATTACCATTTGCCTATTGATAAGGCAAGTGAAGTATAGACAATAAGTTGTTTGTCACACATTTATGCAAAAGTAGTGCTTAATTCAAGTGTGGAATGCAACTTGGCTATCATTAAACACTTTTCATTATGTATACTGACTGTTTAGAGAAATAACTATTATCATTGCACGGCACACACATAAGTATACATAGTATCTAATGACTATTCTTCATTGATCAACTGTTGTATATACCTGTCATCTCAGTCAATATTATATACACTTTCAAGGTAATTTGGATTTCTCAATTTTATTGTCAGGAAACTAAGCCTTCAACCAGCGAAGGGTATTGATCATGGTTACACAGATTACATCAGATATTGTACTCAAACACAGTTCTGTATACCCTTCTAACCACCCTCCTTTTCATAAATTAATGTTGCATCTGAAGTCATAGTGAGTAATGCCAACACTTGAGCTTAGTCTATAGCCCTGCTCACTAAGAGGACATCCTATATGTAAATTAAGCATAAATTAAGTATTGTTATTTTCTAAGTCATTGGGTGAGGGTAAGGATTAGCTAAGTCCAATAGCATCTTGGAGACTTCCTCTGCCTTATAGAAAGTTGATGCCCCCTATAACAAATACCATGCAGTCTTCCATGAAGTTGGTCCTTGGTATTTCCTCATTTCATTGAAAAATGTTTGCTAAACATTTTGGAACAAATTTATTATACAACATTAAGTGAGATTATGTGATCTTTGTTTTTATCTTCTTAAAACTTTCCTGTTCATTCTCCTGCTTTAAACCACTTCTCCAATTAATATGGTATTTCTCAGAAATTCATCTTTGATCACTTTTAATGGCTATTAGGTTAAATTAACATTTTTCCCTAACAATCCCTTTCTCCCTTCTCAAAGTACCTCAATTGTTTTTCTCAATCCTAGAATTTGAGTCAGATTGACACTCATATGTGCAAAGAAATAGTAAACAATTCCTGGACCTCACCAAAAAGACATAAGCTCAGCCTCCTTCCTAGATACAGTGACTGGTTTACAAGTCAGGGTATTTGTTTGCTTTTGACACAGTGTCTTTCTATGTAGGCCTGGCTGACCTTATTCTTCTCCTTTAGCCCAAACTAACATATACACTACTCTTGCCTCAGCCTCTTGAGTGTTGGAATTACGGGAATATACCACATTCTTGTCTGAGAAATTAGGTTTGAGGGAATCACGTTTCTCTGGCTTAGTCATTTGATGAGGTGAACATGTGATTTAAAATGGTCAGTGAATAAATCAGGGAAAGGCACAATATAAATTTTATGAAAGTTTGTTCTTTTAACATATTGTTCAATTTTAGTGACAAATTTTTAATGAATCAAGTACTCTTTTTAAATATTTGATTTATGTGAATCAATACATTAGAGTATAAATTCAGCCTTCTGTTATATATGTTAAATTCTTCTTAAATGCCTGAATATTCTTTCCTTCTGAAGAATGAAGTCACTTTTAATTTTCCTCTTTGCTGCTACCAAAACCTAACCAGAAACACATAAGAGAGGAAAGCTTATTTTGGCTCATGATTTAAGAAGACATAGTCCATCACGGTGCATAAGGCATGGCTGTGGGTAGAGCTCATGTCTATGGAATCCAGAGTGTGATGCTGCTAATCCCTGGGTAAGCCAGGAAGTACAGAGAAAACAGGTCCAGGCTGTAAAATTTCAGGTCTACTCACTCTCAATCTCTTGATTCCTATAACCTCCCTCATGAAGAGTGAAGACAGGAGCCTATGAGGAGCCTCCCTCATGAAGAGTGAAGACAGGAATTGTTTCACATTCCAACAATGGCTTTGGGTCCCTGGACCTTACAGGCTCACAGCTGTCTCACACATAATACAAATGCTTTTTGTCCATCTTCAGAAATCTCAACAATCTTTAATACGCCAAACACTATTAAAACATCCAAAGTTTCACATGAGACTCAATATAATTTCTAATTTTAAGCCACTGTGAAAACAAAAAGCAAATTAGCTACTTCTAACATTCAGTATCACAGAGTAAACAGTCCCGTTTAAAATGGAGAAAAAGAGGGCTGGAGAGATGGCCTAGCGGTTAAGAGCGCCGACTGCTCTTACAGAGGACCCGGGTTCGATCCCCAGCACCCACATGGTGGCTGAAAACCGTCTGAAACTCCAATTCCAGGAGAACTCCAGTTCCAGGGGAATCTGACACCCTCTTCTGACCTCTGTGGCATTGCACGACACGGGTGCATACACTTGCATGCAGACAGTACATTCACACACATAAAGAAATAAATAAAAAATTTTTAAATAAGGAGAAAAAGAAGCATGGCAAGGAAAATTTGACCAAAACAAGACTAAATTGCCAAGGGCAAACATTAAACCCTGAAACTCCAAGTCCTATTTCTGTGGCTGGTGATGGTATCACATAGGCTTCAACAGGCTTAAGTCACCCTGTCCCTCCAGTTCTGTCGACTGTGCCACATGTGTTTACTTTCTTGGACAGATTCTTATTTTAACTCAGGATAATAATATAGAATTAAATTTACAATACCATCCAAGTCTTCAATGTCCTGTATGAATGAAAGTATCCATAGTCTTTGCTCATCACTCTATTTTGTGATTTAATATGGTCAAAGGCAATATTTTCATAAAGCACTCTCAAAATATTGGATTTTATTTTTATGTACAAAGAATCCTATTCCTTCTCAGGAGTTCAAAGTTAAACAGAGCTCATCCCAAATTTCATCTGTCCTCAGTACGCCAGCACACACAGCTACACAATGCATCTGATCTTTTCTGCCTCCTTTTGCTTACCTTAAGCAGATGCCGGTTTGATATGCTCTAGCTTAATTCATCTATAACCCAAGCATCTTTTGCAACTCAGCATTCCAAAAAGGCATTAATAACAACTACAGAAAAAGTATTTTCACTCTGACCTTTAGATAAAGTCCAACTCCAATCCAGCACGTGAAAGCTTTTGGCCTGCTCCCAATTTAACTTCAGAGTTTTCTTTATAAATCTAGTCTTATACCAGCCTTTGCTCTGACCAAACTTGTTTACTTTATTGGCTTTGTCCAAATAGTTTAAAAAGTGTGACCACTGACAACTTTCTACACTTCAGATTACTCAAAGGTGTAGAATGTAAATGTGAGAGTTATCAGAAAGGTTAAGTAAACAAAGTCACGAAGCCAAACACATTTCTCTCATTTAATTCTCACAGCAAAGCTAAGAGGTTTATAATAGTAAGTCGTTTCCCATTTAACAAAAGATAATACTGATAAAAGTTCATCCATGGTCACAGAGTTCTAAATTTCAGAAGCCAAGAACTATGACAAAGAAGCCTGATTTCAGAACCTATTTAACAAGATACACGAGCTTCAGCCTTCACTGTGTTCCAGGCTAGATGTGGTGTGTTAGGGATACATTGCATTTAGCCTTGCTACAGAGGAGCCGCAGTATAAAGGCAATCAAAAAGAACTGTGATAATAGACAAAAGGGATCTATCCAAAGATCTTTAGTAAGAGATGCCTATTAAGTTCCATCAGGATCAGATCTAGAAGAAATTAAGTCTGCCCAGGGGGGATTAGAATATGCTCTCCCTAAAATAGCCAGCCATTTGCAAAAGGCAGCTTGAACAAAGACAATACCATGCCAATTGGAGAAAAAGAGAACAGATAAGAAAGGCCAAACTGAGGAATAAGAGTATTCAGAAGTGTGGAGGTGAGGATCAAGACGACTTTAATGGGCGCTTCAGGAATATTGAAGCCAAACCTTAAACAGAAGAAGACGCTGGTGAGTTGTAACCTGTGAGGCAGGCAGCAGACCTTTTCATGAAAGGATGATATGATTTTTAAGTTATTCATTATGACAGATCATGGATATACTTTCAGAGGGAACATGCTATCAGATATGATCCTTTGTTAGTCTTTCAGATATTGTTGGATGCCACCAGGCATGGCAACAGCGAAATACCAATTTGCCATGAGGGCACAGCAGCGGAGGAGCTCGTTCAGAGATTTCTGAATCACTGATCAGATACAAGTTCTTACCCTCCATTTGTCTAAGCACAGCATATTTCTGAGTATTGTCTGAACCTCTCTGAACATCTGTTGCATATTTAGTAGCAAATGATTTACCTTGGGGCTTATCAAGCATAAAACCCTGCGTAATTACACAGAACAGTCAATCTTTGCATTTTGCATTGGTTTTGCTGCTCTTTCTGCTACTGTTTGAGTTCTCAGAGACGTGAAATCCTCTTGGTCCTTTCACTCTTTAATTCTCCCCTTAATCATTTTATATCTTGGTTTTCTTTTGAATCTTCTTTCTTGTCCTTCTAAAATAATGTGTGGGATTTGGGCCTGGAGTTTTTTCTGAGCCCATCTTGCTGATCTTTATTTTCTGCCTACCCTTTGTGTTCGGACACTGTTTAACCTCTTTCAAGACGATCTTTAACCCTCAGCTTCCTTCCATTCTCAAAGAGATTTCTTTTGATGGTTTTTCTGCTCTGATGACTTCAAGTGCTGCCACCCGATCATTTTCTGTGTATCCAGTTGAAATTTTTTGTCTGAGTCACATAATCCATGTGACAAAAGATAGAAAGGAAGAATGGTTATGCAGAACGAAAGCTTAAGAGAAACAAAGGATGTATCGAAAGTAGTTCTATTTCCTTCTCTTTGCTGAATTTTTAGTATGAGGGAGATTTGCTGATTTATACACTTAGTGGGTAGGAGGACTTTGCTAAAGTAACTAATAAGAACAAAAGAACTAAGATTGAAGAGGCACGATATCAGGGGCACTTTAGAAAGTCTGACACATGAATTCACGTGATGGAAGATGAGAACATAGATTCCATGTCCGAGTTGGAAGGAGAAAAGAATGGGTCAGCTACGCAGTGCCACAGAGAGATAAAGAAACTAGCTTCCACCTGAGCCAGCCATACCACTCCTGGGTATACACCCACAAGACTCATCTTACCACAGAGGTACACACACAGCCATGTTTATTGCGGCTCTCTTCACAATAGCAAAAAGCTGGAACCAACCCAAGAGCCCCTCAATTGACGAGTGGATAGAGAAAATGTGGTACATCTACACAATGGAGTTCTATGCAGTGGTAAATAAAGATGACATCATGAACTTTGCAGGTAAATGGCTGGAACTAGAAGATATTATGTTAAGTGAAGTAACACAGTCCCAGAAAAACACGCTGCTAGCACCAATTACCTCGTTGTAAGTATTTGTTGTGCAAGGCTCCTTGAGCTTTTGTCCAAGTATTTGGGAGTGATGCAAATTGGAAAGAAGAAGAAGAACAACAACAACAGAAAAGACTGCATCAAAGAACTGACTGAAATGGTGAACTCCTCGAAACAGTCAACTTCTGCATTAAGAATTTTGAGAAAGACTGAGAAAAAGATGAAAAACATGTTTGGCAGAATGCATGAGCTCTGGTGGGGTTGGGGGTAGGGAGGGGACACGGGTCTAGATTTGATTTGTAATGTAATCTTGTATAAAGATATATATAATTAAGTTAAAAATAATAAAATAAAATCTTTTAAGTAAAGAAAAAAGAAACTAGCTTCTAAGAAGGTTTTTGTTGTTGTTTCTAGAACCTGAAACTCCCAGGTACTGGCTGATGTTGTGTAGAGTACTTCCTCTATCATTGAAACTTACATTAGGATAGATCTGAAGCCTTTTCAAGAGCTTCCATTTTAGTCATTTTAACATTGATTACTTGACTAAGGAACCATTTGCCACTGGTAAAAATGACTCACCGAAGTTTGAAGCCCACCATGATTTTGCTCAAACACCAGAGAAGCAAATGAATGGTCAAATACTTTATGTGCTTGAAGAAAGTTTTTGCAAATTCTGAAAGTTTTAGACTTTTATTCTCTTAGACTTTCTTAGACTTTCTCTTAGACATCGTTATAATGTCGTCTCTGTTAACTTAATGCACAGCCTCCATGTGGCCAAGCTGTCTCCACTCTGGGAAATGTCCTCAGAATGTGGCAAATACACACAGTAATGTGCTTTGTGAATGTCAAGGAGCCTCCAAAGACTGAAGACAGTAAGTCATTCAGAAGAGTGCTGTTGGCAAAGCTTCCAGAAATGAGCCCTGCAACCTAATCAAATAACCTTTTCTTTTAAAAAGCCATAAAAATGCCTGTATAAGACTCCAATCCTGGTTTGACACATGAATAGGATTTATACTCTTCAACCAAGCAGTTTGAAATAAGCGTCATGTGACCCAACAGGGCTTCATAAGGAAAATTAATCTGACCTTGGAAGCATGGTCTAAAGGACCACAAGGTGGCAGTGTTGGGTCGCGTCCCAGAATCTTCAAGATCTTTTTAAGAGCAGAGAGGATTGAGTGAGCAAAGACTACAGATCCGTGAAAAGTAACTTCTTTCAAACTTATTCATTTAAATATTTAATTCATTTCTTTGTTTGTGTGTGCTGTTTTGGTTTTTGTACTTACTGTTTCCTCAAAAAGGAGGAGAAAGCACAAGTAAGCTCACATGGCTCTCTGTCTCGGGCCTGTCTGTGCTGACTGGCTGAGCTCCATAGACCTCTGGCCGTGTGAGACAAGCCCTTTCTGATGGTGGTTGTCACACCAGAAGTGGAAGCCTGCTGCCTGCATCAAAAAACTCCTTGTACGGTTTTACCTTAGCGTTTTAAGTAGTTATAGCTTTCACTTAAATTAAATCTAATTTTAGTTGAATTTCCTCTTTCCGTTTGCACTTTCCAATGGCATAATTTTTCTTATCAAAATTTTAGCAAAGACAAAAATCACTTCATTTTTTAATTAATTTTGTTTTCAATGTATGAGTGCATTGTCTGTATGTGTGCAAGTACACCTGTGTAGTACAATGCCTGAGGAGGTCAGAAGAGAGTGTCGAGTCCTCTGACAGTTGTTAGCTGCTTTGTGAGTACTGAGAATAGAATCTGGGCCCTCTGCAAGAGCAACCTGTGCTCTTAACAACACATATCCAGCCTCACAAATCACTTCATTTAATAAAGGCAGTCAATATTGCTTTTAATTTTTTTTCTCCAAAAAATTATTTTATCCCACCAGTAATATATACTCATTGAGGAAAAGTTGTAAAACATAACAAATTAAGTGAACAATATTCGTGTCACCCAAACAGAAAATCTGTATTTTATAATATGCTTGGTCTGTAAAACAATTATTTTCCCATATGGGATTTTACCACATATGGATATTGTTCTGTAATTTAAAAAAACTGTTTCTTACATATATTTTCCTATGTCAAAAATATAGGCCACAAATGTGAACCAGCTTATTGTATCTGATTGTTTCACTATGCCATGCATGTTTAGTTAGATATTCAAACAAATATTGTTGTAAAAAATCATGAGACCAAAGGCAAAGTGAGGTGAGGAGAGGGAGTTTAATTTTATGCTAGTGAGACTGACCTACAGATCAGTCATGAAGGAGGCGGCCCTTGACTGAATCTTCGGGGCCTTTTATACCCATGTGACAAATGCAAGCAAAACAGCAAGTAGCACAAAGGTGGCAATTAAATAAGTGGTTTACATGTTACAGGTAACACATGGTCACAAAGACTATGGGGAATGTGACATCCTGGAGAAATAAAGACTTCTCACCTTGGTAAAATTTACCAGAAAGACTTATATTCTGGGTGACCACAGGGGGCAGAGGGGAAGACTCCAGTCAGCCTTTCCCCAGCCTATTTCCTGTGATAGAGCGAGCATTTCCTACACAAAGTTCTTAATTACCATAACATTGTAAGGTCTTTTAGCAACCAATGCTGCATTTTTCTATTTCGATTATAGTATGATTTTTTTTAAATATTACAATAAAATGAACAGTTAAGGAAAAGAATAAGAAAGAAAAGGAGGCAAGCCAAGGAAGAGAGGATGCAGAGCAACAGGAGATGAAATGCAAGAGAAGGAGGGTCTGTGGGAGGGAGGTGCAGGAACAGGCAGAAAGTAAGGAGAGCAGCAGCCGCGCTTTGCAGTAGACCATCAAGAGGTATGCTTTCCATTTCAGTGACAGCTTTTAAACTCTCAGCCTTTCTCTCTGCTGAATTATTAAACTGTTGACAACTGACTGCTCTACAGTTCTTTATCTTAAAGGCTGGTAAATTTCACCATGGGATGTAGTAAAAGAGTAGAAATAGCAGATATCAGTGTTGAAATGATTCTCCGGTTTCATTTACAAAACAGAGGAATGCATAGCTATTATTTAGAATTAACGAGAAGGCTGAATCTACAGAAAAATTTTTTTAAAAAAAACAAAACAAAATAAAATAAATTTCAACTTCAGGTTCACTTTGTGAATTTGTGAAGAAATCCCACATTCCAGGCATGGTAATTCATGTAAAACCATGTATGTGAAACTTAATTATATCATATACGTGAACTAAAGTTCAAAACAAACAAACAAAAAACAACAAGAACAAAAAGCAATGTATCTTCAAACTGAGCCTGTTGCAAGGCTGATCAACTGATTAGACCATCAATGATACTGGAGACTTTGGAATGCTCAGGTCTAGGGTCTAATAACTATCTTCGGCTAACTTTAGCTTCTTACTAGCCATTCCTTGCCCACTTCTGTGTCTGTCCTAACATCTTGTGACTAACAGATAAAAGCTTTTGAAACTTAACAGAACCCAGGTTCTAAGGACCAAAGGCTGTATTATCAGATAGCATCAAAGCCTACAGTCGAGATTTCTGTTCTGCTGTAAGCTGACTACCTGAGGTTTCCTATTTTTCCTCTGGCTTATTTCACCTGCCATAATAATTTACTGCTTTCATTCATTTTCCTGCAAATATCATCATTTCATTTTTCTTTGTGTATTACAAAATTCCATTATGTGTAGTAAAATAATAATTTTGAGTTTTTATTGGATAGTGGTTAATGTCAAGTTTTGTTTTGTTTTTGTCTTTTTGAGACAGGGTCTCCTTGTAGACCCAGCTGACCTGGAACTCAACTCTGTAGACCAGACTGGCCTTGAACTCACAAAGATCCGCCTGCCTCTGCCTCCCGAGCACTAGGATTAAAGGCATGAACCACCACGCCCAGCTAACGTCAAGTTTTTTATAGTAAGCCATATATACATTTGTTTGTTTTGAGACAAGGTCTTGTTGGGTAGCTCAGGCTGTCTGTCACTATGAAATCTGTTTTGTTCCCCCCATTGGACAGATGTTCCTTCATAAAATCAGGCAGAATCTTTGTCTAGAGCTCTTAGCAAGTCTACAGTATAAGGACAAGTTTCTAACAATGTCAACCAGAGACCAGGCTTCTTCTAATCTTGTAAAATTCTATTTTCTTTACCTTTTCATCTGATGGTAGACATCTAGGCTGATTCCACTTCTTAGCTAATATGAACAGAGTAGCAATGAAAAAATGGGCAACTATCTATGTTTTATGTTGACTTAGAATTCTTTGAGTCCATATCCAGGAATGGTAGAACTGGGTTGTATGATAGTTCTAGCTCTATGGGTTTTGTTGATGCTCTTTTGTTTGATGTTTGTTTGTTTGATTGTTTGTTTGTTTGTTTGTTGGTTGGTTGGTTGGTTGGTTTTTGAGGCTGGGTCTCAAGTGCCCAAAGTTGGCCTCAAACTCACTATGTACTTAAGATACCTTTGAACTCTGGATCCATCTCTCTTTATATATCCAAGTCACAGGCTTGGATCCCCATGCTCAGCTTATTTTCACTTTCCTGAGATGCCAACATACTAATTTCCATAGTGGATGCACCAGTTTCCATTCCCGCCAGCAGTGGATAAGTGAAGGGGAGGGGGTTCCTTTCCCAGAATGCTCACCGGATTTGTTGTCATTTGTTTTCTTAAGGTCAAACATTCTGACTGCAGTCAGATGGGATCTCAAAACAGTTTTAACTGATGGTTAAGAGTTGCTTTATTTGTTAAAACTGACTGATAAAATGTATATGTTTGTGGTATACAATATAGCATTCTCATGTTACAAAATCTCTAAATCAAGCTAACATGTGCATTACCTTGTGTAATTATCATTATTTTGTGGTAAAGAAACTTACAGTCTATTCTCGGTAATTTTTAAGTATAAAATGAATCATTATTAACTATAATCATCATGATGCATAGTAGATCTCTTGAACTTATTCTTCCCATCTAACTGAAATGCTATAGCTCTTGACAAACACTTTCCTACACGCCAGTGTTGGGAAATTACCACTCTATCTGTGGCCTCCAGGAGAGTGACATTTTTTAATTCACCATGTAAATATAAACATGCATTATTATTTTTCCTATGCCTGTCTTATTTAACATAGTAAACTGTCCTGTCCAAAGCCCTGGGTTTCTTAGTCTTGATTTCAGCAATGAGAATTGGCTCTGAAGTAGAATATATCATCTGTTTTGTACCCTCCACTGGAAAAATGCATTTTCATGAACTCTCATGAATCTTTGCCAGACTCTTGGGAAGTATCTGATATAAGAATGAGTTTCTAACAGTGTCCATGAGAGATCAGGCTCCCCATTCAGTAAAGTTAAATGAATTACACTTGAACACTTGGTAACATCAAGATGGGTAAGGGAAGGTTTGAAAGATCATAAAGATTCAGCTTGATGATTAATATTTTTAGTGAAGCCTTTCCTTTTGTAAGTTTGAAAATAAGACAACCCTTCTTACCTAGTGACGATATTTCTTTAGAAGAATGTTTAAAAACTAATTTAACAATCTACAAGTGTGAAAGTAACTAAGTCATTTTAGAGACTGCCAGGTCCTCTGAGAAATTCAAGCATGAAAAGTTTATTCTAGAGAGCTCCAGCAATTTGTATGTCATGTTTGTATAGTACAGAATGAGTGTCTGTAGGACACAAGGAAAATGCTATGGATGTGCAGAGACAGAAGAGATGAAGGGACCTAGGAATGATCTGAGCTGGTCTTTAGAGGTTTAAGGAAAAAGTTTGGATGGAAAGAGAGACAAATCCAGTTGGAGGGAACAGTGTGAACAACATCCTGGAAGCATGAAATATGTGGTAAGAACAGAAATGAACTGCTGTGCTTGAGTTAAATGTGGAGGTAAATTTAATGGGAAGAAACTATGGAAAAAATTTCAAGTCCAGAAAATGCAATGCTGTGAGTAAAAAACTACAGAGCTCTCACCTCCTTCTACGCCATGAAGTGCTGCTGAGGAGTTTTAAGCAGGAAGTATTTTCTGTATTAAGCCTTAGAATGATATATACCTGGCTACAGTAGTAAGTAAAATCAGAGGCCAAGAAACCCATTATTAAAATAATTCAATGGCAGATGTTGAAAACTTGAAATAGTGCAGTACTGCAGGAAAAAGAGTGTGATTCGGTCACAAAAACATCTGTGCTTTGCAAAAGGTGGGCACTGAGATTTTCCTGGAGGTCGGTTGCATTCTAGTCACTATCCATGAGGAAGATCTAAAGTACATGTTTCCAAAAAGAACTTTATAAAAACACGCAAGAAGAAATGGCTCCTTTGTATACATGGAGACACCAGCCAGACCCTGTATATGCAAAAGGAAAGCCCCTGACAACATAAAGTCCTGGTGCTAATATTTGCAATACTGATATATGCATTACTGTACATACAGTAGAGCCCCAGATGGGGCTGTAAATGCCACAGCCTCTGTCCTAGTAAATGCCATCCTTTGTCTCCTTATAGGAAGGCATTTCCCATGTTTCTTGTGGGTAATTACTTTTGAATGGATGCATAAGAATTATCAATATTTTGGTTTGAATGTAAAATGTGCCCCCGCCCAGGCACAATAACTTGAACACTTGGAACCCCAGCTGAGGTCAGGAGTCAAGGTAGGGCCTGGCTGGAAGAACTGGGTCACTAAAGTGTGCCTTGATGTTTTTTCATCTTTGCCATACTTCCTGTCCACATGCTGCTTCCTGACTGTCTACCAGGTCCCTCCTGTTCCTGCAGCCATGTCTTCTTGGCTGCGTTGGACTGTAATCCTTCAAACTATTAGTTCAGACAATCCCTTTCTCTATTAAAATGCTGCTCATTTAATATTTGATCACAGCAATGAGGAAAGCTAAGGGAATAAAATAATCCATATATAATTAAATTGTAAGAGAATTATTGAGCCAAGTAAAGATCTTATCTGAATATCTACTTTGGTGATTCTGTAATTCCCTAAGTGATAGTAGATGTTTTTCTACCTTCTGATTTATTGGTATACACAGAAGGCCATACCCCTTAAACTCTGATCTTATCAGTAGGAATTTTCTCAGGTAGTGTTTATATCACAAAGTGGCTGACTTTGATCCCACAACTCCTTTAAGCTAATTTCCCCAGGAGATACTACCACTCTCTTTAGAAAGCTTTCAAATAACTATGGCAAGGGAAAAAAATTTTTTTAATGAAAGGTCAGGCAGAGGCAAAAAGCAAAAAACTCTTAAAACCCCAGAAACAATGGAAATAAGCAAGGGAGAGTTGATTTTCCAGGAGAGAAAATATGGTGACTTCCTTTCAGTTCTGGGCTGGGAGCTCTGGCTCAATCACATCCTTCCCTTTGCTTGTCTTTGATGTTTTTCTTCTACTTTATTTTGGGTTTCTTTTTCATGCCATATGCATACATCTTGAATCATTTCTAGTATCAGATTTTTGTGAGTTTTTTGTCAATGCAAACAATATCAGAAAGAATCAGAATTTCTGAGCCTGCACATTTGAATTTGCTGCTGGAGATACTTACTATAGAGTAGTGTTTGTGGTGATGTAACATTGTGGTGCTTGCAGAGTGTATGTGACCCAAAGAGATTTCAGTGCATGTGTGAAGCAACATTAACCTTAGAGCTTCTGTGATAAATAGCATTCAATTCCCCCGACTCTTTTTTTTTTAATTAAATTAGTTTTTATTGATGCTTTGTGCATTTCATACATTTTTTCCAATTCAGTTCAGGCTTATTTCCCTTTCCCTCCCCCCCCACCCCCACCCCATCCCAGATCATGCATTCTGCCATAACTGTCCTGCATCTTTCTCTCAGTTGTTTTTTTTTTTCTTTTTAGCTATAGTGATAATCCATGAGTATCAAGCATCTTCATGCAAAACCTATCTTCAGGGCTGTGTTGCCCAAACACCTACAGCCCCATCATCCAGTGGGGGTGACAGGCTGTTTGTTCAATCACGTTGATCAAATCAGTGTCCAGACTACCTGCTGTAGTTTCACCCCATTCACTCCAATCGCAGCCTACATTCTACCATGCCCCCTCTTCCGCAGGTTGTTCCCTAGCTTAGAAAAAGGGCACAGTGGCTGAGAGGTAAAAACCAGCTCCACTTTCTTTGGAGCTGTTGTTTTGGTCTCTGGTCAATTCTGGTGTTTCCTTTCATGGGCGACATTTTGTCCAGGAATAACCTTTCGCTCCTACTAATGAAGAACAAGCAATTAGATATATAGGTATTTTAAGCAGTACTAAAGTTCTGTGGGTTACTTAGCATCAGAAAAGACACATGTTTGGATATGTTAATCATGAATTACATTTTCCCCCCTGTTAAATACTGGACAGGGTCTTACTGTGGCTTATACCATCTCTAACCTGTCGAGGATGTAAGCTTGTGGTGCATCAGCCCTGGCTTATTTCTCCACGGGGCGAGCCAATAGCATTAGATTGGGACTATACAGGCCCACTTGGCTTTGCCTCTGCTGCACAGTATTTCCAGGCATGTGATGTGTAGCTGGTGCTGACGGGAGTCTTGCTTGACTCAGGGAGACCATATTTGCTTATTGTTTATTGCCTGTGGTAACACTCTCTGGCATTCCAGAGGCCATCTGTACACTTTGCATGTTGTGGTCTCAATACATCCCACCCATGTTAAATCAGGTCTTTGGCAGGAGGGTCTTATTGCCTCTCTCTCCTCCTGTAGGTATCACAACTTAGAGGCAAGGAGCCTTTACTTTTTGTGTGGGCTTGGATCCCCTGGCCAACATCCACCTGGTAGAACTAATCCATTTGCTGATGTCAGCGCTTCCGTATTAATATATTTTGCCTGAGTGCCTAGCCCTAGGACTTTAGTATTATATTGGTTTGAAAACAGAGAGTAATCCCTTTCCACAGTTCCCATTGTCTAGTAGTCAATTAAAGAAAGCAGTTTTACCAGTTTTTATAAGAGATTACCTCTACAATAGTTGTCTCCAATTTACAGTTGGGGAACGACCTCATCATCGTCATATTTCTCCTTGTTCTATGGGGGGGAAGGCAAGAAAGTCTCTCATATCAGAACCTTTGTGGCACCTAGAAGGTAAGTTTCATTAGGACTCATTATAACTAGTTGTTAGTAGGATCCACAGAGAATTCCCCCGACTCTTGTCTGCCTCTCTGTTTCTGTAGTATATGGTCAAAGGAGGTTCTTAAAGTGTCTACATATATATGTGGATATATATGTGTGTGTGTGTGTGTATATATATATATATATATATATGCACTTTTTAACACCTTCTGTATCAGTAACAAACACTGAGCTTCCCTGATTTCTTATCATGAACTAAAATTGCTCTTCCCGTAGGCTACCGATTTGTCTTCCTACTCCTTTTGATTACTTAAAATAAGGAAGTGCCCTTTTTTCCTGGGGTATTTTTCATACCTTGCAGAGATACTATCATAGATCCTCCAAGTTTCCTCTTTTCTAGGAAAAATTTTCTTCATTCTAAAGTTTTCAAGAGTCTTGTAGCTAGATTATACCATTTATTCACACTTCTGTTTTTCATACCACATAGAACCAGACACAATTTTTTGAAAATATTTCAGAAAACAATATATGGTGTTGAAAAAATAGAAGACAGACAAAATTATTGTTTGCAGAGTTCCTATATAAAAAAAAGAGTCACTTTGCTATTTTGCCATAGAACCTTCCAAATGTTTTATATGTGTCCATATATAGCTAAAATTTCACAGAATACTTAAATGAAGCTGAACTTGAAAATGGTACCTGAAAACCTACACCAAAAGTCACCTTGAAGAAATGGGTTTCCAAGAAGTTTCATTTGACTAAATCTTGTTGGTCATATAAGGTCTTCCTTGCTGCTAAGTCGAAGATGCTCATCCTTGTCCTCCTTGTTCATTTACAAACCAAAATAATTAAAGACTGGAAGTGTAGCTGAGCTGTAGTCCCTTGTCTATCAGCCTTCTTCAATACACATACACGCACGCACACGCACACACACACACACACACACACAAACACATGCATTCATACACACACGCACACCATTTTTTGTTGTTGTTTGTACATTGTCTTTAATGTCCATAAGACTACATTAAAGGGAATTAAGTTTAAGTTTACTTCCCAAATAAGTAGCATACAGTCAATGATAAATAGTTTGGGTAAATTTAATGAAAACTTACGTGTTGGCTCTGTTTATGGGTATGTGTAATACAACTTAGGCATCTATAGGTCAAAACATAAAAATTTCAAAAACAAAAAGAGGGAGGTGGAAGGTGGTGTAGTATCCCTTCTGGGATACAAATGGAAAACTGTGTTCCAAACCTATTGATAAATTTTCAATTTTGAGATCTTGAAACTAACAATGGGAGGAGATTTGTATGTTCCCACAGGTAAAAAAACACCAAACTAAATGCCTGAAAACATACAACTTTTGGCTGTGTAGGATGGACTGGGAAATGCCAGCAGAGAGGCTGACCCATCTGAACATTAAAGAAAGCAGAACCTCAGACTGCCTGAGTCACAGACACTGAGCATCTCTCTGAATTCTATTGGGGTTGACTGTTTATAATGGGCCCTAATGAAGTTTACCTTTCAGATGCTGAGAAACCTTCCTACCTCTCCCCTTTATAGGAAAAAGAAAAACATGATACTACTGAAATTATTCCCTAACTGTAAATTAGAGCCAACTGTTATAGTGATAATTTTGTATAAAACAGGTATAACTACCTTTCTTAATTGACTGATAGACATAGGAACTGTGAAAGGATAATTCTCTATTTAGAGTCAAATTCAATAGTAAAGTCTTTATAAGCTGTGTAATTAAGCAAAATATTTTATACAGGAAAGCTCTGATATCAGCAATGAATTATTCCTCCTAGGAGATGTTGGCTAGGGTATCCAAGCCCCCCAAAATTATAAAGGCCTTTTGCCTATAAGTGGAATATATGCAAGGAGAAAGGCGGTAAGTCCCTGTTGTCAAAGACCTTGTGTGAGCATGAAAAATGTTTTAAGACATCACTTGCTAATGTACAACTGGCCTCTGAGATGCCAGAGAGCCATTACCAAAGGCCACTAAAGCAATACAGCAAAATATTGATCTCCTTGAGACAAGCAAGTCTCCTCCGTCAGTATCAGCTACACCTCAACTGCCTGGAGATACTGTGCAACAGTAGCAGCCATGTGTCTATAAATATCCCAAATCTAATTGGCTATTAGCTCTCTCCTTGGAGGAATAACTCACAGCAGATGTGTATTAGTCACTTTTCTGTTGCTGCGCTAAAACACCATGACCAAGGAACTTATAATAAAAAGAAGAGTTTATTTGAGCTTACGATTGATGGTTCCAGGGAATTAGAGTCCATTGTGGTGGGAGGCATGGCGGCTGGAGACTGGAGCAGCAAACCGAGGGTCACATCTCACAATGAGCACAGGAAGCAGAGAGAGAGCAACTGTAGACCACAAGGCTTGTTAAACTCACTAAGCCTACCCCCAATAATGCACCACCTTCTAAGACTCCCCAAAACAGTGCCACCAACTGGAGACAAATGTCTGAATACTCACAGCCTTTGGGGGACACTCATTCAAACCACTACAGGATGCCACAAGTTTATGTCCTCTAGTGGTTAGGAGATGTTATAAGCCACAATAAGAACTTGTCACCCTTTATAGAGAAACCACAGTTTGTGGATTAGCATACCATCCAAGCATCTGTGTCTGTGCTCACAGCTTAGCTTGCCATAATAATTAGTACTGCTTAAATGCCTGTACATTAAATTGCTTGTGCTTTGTTAGTAGGATTAAAAAGTTATCACTGGATAAGCTGTCAACCCATGAAGGGGATCAACCTGAACAGACTAGAGTTCAAAATGACATCTCCAGAGAAAATAGACTGTTTTCGTTCTCACCCACTTGTGCCCCTTTCCCAAAGCCTAGGGAACAACTTGCAGAAGAGGAGGCTTGGTAGAATGTAAGAGCTGTGGAGAGATAGGGGTGAATCATGAGACTACAGCAATATAGACTGGACTCCTATTTGATCAACATGCTTGTGCATACAAGCTTCTCCAACTGGACTATGGGAACCTTGGGTTGTTCAAAATTTGGACATAGATACTTGCAAATTGGTTTTACATGAATGTTACTTACATTCATTGCTTAAGCTTAATAATTCGGCTCACTCCAAAACAATGTACCAATTTCCTAATTGTATGGCAAAATGAGTAACATCAATGTTATCTAAAAACAACTGTGCTATTATATTGTAGAATCCCTTAAAAAGTAAACAAATAAAAGAGGGAAAAAAACTTAAACACATAAAGTCAAAACAAAATAAGAAAAATTTATCTTTGACTTTCATCCATAAACAGCCATTCCTTACCCACCTCTGTGAATGACATACTGTCTTATGAATAACAGATAACAACTTATTGGAAAATATTGATAAAACTCTAGCTTCCACCAATCAAAAAGCCGGGTGTCATTAGACAGCATCTGAGGCCTGTCTTTTGCTATAACTGAGGTTTGTCTTTTGCCATATCCACCTACTTAATGTTTCCACCAATGTATTTGAAAATGCATTAAAAGTACATTGTTTTATTTAAAAAAGAATACATTAACACCAAATAATGCAGATGCTTTATTAGTTTTTTTTTAATTTATTGAGCTTTTGTACATATTTCCCTTACAAACTAAAATAAAGCACACTTTGCAAGTCCCTGGTCTCAATGGAAGATTTGATGTAGCTTCTCAATTACAAACTAAGGCTATTCCTCAGCCCTCCGTTACACAGAACAAACAAAAGGATAGCAATCTGTAGGAATGACTTATCAAACGGACAGAATCTAGGCTAATGACTTTTAATTAACCTTGGCAAACTCCTTGGACTTTGAGTTCTTTTGGCCTGTGCACCTGACCTTGAGTCCTGGGAACTCCAACTTGTGATTCTACCCCAAGATAATGAATGAAAGCCCAGTCCCAAGAGATATCTGGGGGAATGGTGTGGCTTCCAAGCTCCACCCACTCAAAAACTAAAGAGTCAGGCTGTTTTCTTCAAGTATTAACTTTATTCTGCAATTGTAATGCTACAGGGATCAGGATCCAGAAGACGAAAGGAAGGGTTACCTGAAAGTCACTTTTTATTTATTTATTTATTTCTGTATGTGTATGAATGTACTGTCTGCATGCAAGTTTGTTCACCCGTGTCGTGCAATGCTGTGGAGGTCAGAAGAGGGTGTCAGACTCCCCTGGAGCTGGAGTTCTCCTGGAATTGGAGTTTCAGACGGTTCTCAGCAGCCATGAGATCAGGATCCAGAACACAAAAGGAAGGGATACCTGAAAGTCACTCTTTTAAGACCTAGTTTCAGATGATCCCCTCTGATGGACTGAGGCATTCCCAGATGAGGTAGATGTCACAAAACACCAAAAGCTACAAAGTAAAATTAGCTACAGAAGTAACAGTTATCTAGATTATTAGGCTATAGTTTTTAATGGGGAAGAAGTAGACTCTTACATACTAAATAACCTAGTCTAGTAAAGATTTGCTTTGGAATTAATGACTAAGTATGGGAATATATTCTTGGAAAGTTTTAATGCTCAAGGGAGGTATCTTTTTTCATCATGGATTATGTAGAAGTAAAAATTTTGCCAAATTTCTCTAGCTGACAGGAACAAAGGCTGATGGACAACTGATCCACAGCTTCCCTAGACAGCTCCCCAGAGAGCCAGGCTTCTTCAGTCTTGTGACATCAGCATTTTTAATGTATAACTTCCGCGTTTGTCATGGAAGTGGAACAGATAGCATGGGCAGTCATTCAATTTATTATAATCAGGCCTGAAACTGACATCACATGCATTGGTCCTAAACTAACTTTAAAGATGATTGAAAATATGGTTTTCCTATGTGCTCATAAGGGAAGAAATTGATTATTTAATACTATTTAGTAATATTGGATACAATCTTCATCAAACATCTCGTATCCATGTATATATACCCATGAGTACAGTGGAGGGTTGACAGAGCTCATATGAAATCTGCCACAGTCTGGAATAGCAAGTGAACTCAGCATAGTCACAAATAACATGTATTTCTTTAATGACTCACCTACTTAGGTGTGGTAGAAGTGACAATGTGTTGATCCTCCCTAGAATGTATTCTAGCAGCTAGATTATTCTCTTGCTTTCTGTTTGGAACCCAGGTGTAACTGGGATTTTTTTTTTTATCTTTTTGAGACAGGGTCTCCCTTTTAGTCCCAGTTGGCCTAGAGCTCTCTATATATACTAGGCTGATCTTGAACTCACAGAGATCCACCTGCCTCTGCCTCCTGGAGTGCTGGGATTAAAGGCATGTGCCACCATGCCCAGCTCTTATCATTTCTTATTAAATACTTATTAAATGCTTATTGAATATTTAATGAATGCTTCAGTTTATGCACAGCAATGACACAATATGTCCTTAATATTATGATCAACCTCTGAAAGATATATTTCTACTTATAAGGAGTGTATTTTTCCTCCCTTAAAATTTTAATGAATTTTTAATATGGGCAAATATTCCCTATGAAATTTAAAATGAATTTATTTCTCTGTTATCTTTTTTACCCTCCTCAAGAGATCTCTAATTGTTTAGAACATTTGTGTGATCTAATATGGGATGAAGAGTGTACAGTTAATTAAAAATAATGAAATTTGATCCCAGCACTCAGGAGGCAGAGGCAGGCAGATCTCTGTGAGTTCAAAGCCAGCCTGGTCTACAGAGCGAGCTCCAGGCCAGCTAGGTTTAAAGGGAGACCCTGTCTCAAAAAGACCAAAAAAATGAAATTTGAATATTATTCTTAGTCATTATATTATCTATTTATACACTACAAATGTATTAAAAATATAGACATGCAACAATGAATGTTTACTACTTACCACATATTCTATGTGTCAGGAATTTGAAAGTGATCTAGACATTCCCTGTGGCTCAATATTTCTCATGAAGTTGTAGTCATCTATCAAATAATCCTAGGTTGCCCAAAGACCAGACTAAAGCTGTAGAAAGTATTTCTCAGCCAACTTACACAGCTTGCCATTTAGTGTTGATTGGCGGTCTTCTATGGACAGAACTATTCTAGTATCTTTAGAACATGGCAGCTGGCTTCTGCCAAAGCAGATCCATAAGTGCAGAGGAAGCTACATTGCCTTTTAGGACCTAATATTATCTCATTTAAATTTACATAGTCATATGGCTATTGGCTGTATTTTGAAGAAATGCAAGCATAGAGCTCGAAGAAAAGTAAGCCAGTTAATACTTGAAGACAGCATTGTCATCACCACTATGACCATCATTAACACATCGCAGTCATCAAGTTCATCAAAATCATCAACTACATCGCCACATCCCTACATCATTACCTGATGTTCATTATTTCTCACTGAATTACTGTAGACTCTCCTAAGCAATCCATCTGCTTCTTTCATGTTTCATGCCCAGTATATGATACCCAGAGTGACCTTAATAAAAAAAAATACACTGTGTTGTTCTTCTGATTGCAGTCTTGCTGTGGTCCCAACAATTGAAGATAAGGTTGAAGATCCTTAGCAAGATACATGTGCTCTCTCACACCCAGATAGTGCGTCCATGTAATCTTAAGCTGTTTCTCGAGGAGGGTTATCATTAATCATTTTCATATATTTTAAATTCCAAACATACAAGTTTGCATTTTTTAATTATTTATTTTTTTATTTATTTAATGGTAGGAGTATGTAAGTGCACCTGTGCCGTGCAATGCATGCAAAGGGCCAAAGAAAGCAGATTCCCCTGGAACTGGATCTATGGACAGTTGTTAGCTCCCATGTGGGTGCTGGGAACCAAACCTGGAT
This sequence comes from Rhizomys pruinosus, assembly GCA_009823505.1. Classification (NCBI taxonomy): domain Eukaryota; kingdom Metazoa; phylum Chordata; class Mammalia; order Rodentia; family Spalacidae; genus Rhizomys; species Rhizomys pruinosus. The sequence goes on along the minus strand of VZQC01001118.1, from coordinate 1,987,336 downwards.
CTTCTGCAACAGCAACCAGTGCTCTTAAACATGGAGCCATTTCTCCAACCCCCAAATTTGTGTTTTTGTACCCTGTGTGTACAATGCATTCTTTTAGTTTCCCAGGCTTGTACAAACTTTATGCTCTCTTAAAACATTTGCTTCTCTCTCTCTCTCTCTCTCTCTCTCTCTCTCTCTCTCTCTCTCTCTCTTTTTTTGGTCAAACCCTACCCATGCCACACTACAAGGTTCAGTGTATGTGCCACTAATCTTAAAGTTCTACATGAACTCTTTATTTAGGTGATGGGCTTCCTAACTATGGATTCCTAAAATACTTGGAATTATGCTTTACCACGAGACTGGCTGTGATTTATTGCAACTACTTATTTCATGTCAGTCACCCCTGCCATAATATGAGCTTCATGAAAACCCAAGCCTACCTGTCCTTTTCAACCAAATTGTCCCTTACACCTAAGACACTCCCTAGCAACGATTGTGTACTTCATAACTCCTGGATGAATATGTGAACAGAGATAAACATGCGTGCACGTCTTAGCCACAGAACCCAGCTCCATTCTCCCTATTATTATCACCTCCTGCCATTGCTACAGTATACCACAAACTTCACTCCATTTCTCATTTTTCTGTTCTTTTCAAATTTCTCTAGTTTGGAGATTAACCAAAATTTTTATGTAATTGATCATCAATGGCTACAAATTACTAGTAGCAGAATGACTACCTGTATATAAATAAGCTCATAGTTGTGGTTCTTTAATTCAATAGCACATCTGATCCTAAAGGGGATTTCTTACTATTGACAATGAGCAGAGAGAACGCATAGGATAAGAGAAAACCTCTCATTCTCACTTTTTTTTTAATTTTTTATTAATTTTATTTATTTATTTCTGTATGTGTATGAATGTACTGTCTGCATGCAAGTTTGTACACCCGTGTCGTGCAATGCCGTGGAGGTCAGAAGAGGGTGTCAGGTTCTCCTGGAACTGGAGTTCTCCTGGAATTGGAGTTTCAGACGGTTCTCAGCCACCATGTGGGTGCTGGGGATCGAACCCGGGTTCTCTGTAAGAGCGGTAGGCGCTCTTAACCGCTAGGCCAATCTCTCCAGCCCATCATTCTCACTTTTTAAGTTATTACCTATTGCCTATGTTTATATTGGTAAGTATGGCCTTATAGTTTTCCTTCTGGACATATATTGTCTGGGTAGATATAAAGGATACTTTCGACTGGAAAAGCAATTGAACAGCATAAGGTACAAATGAGAGATATGAAAATATACATATTTACAGGCGGAAACAGAAAATTAAGGGAGGAAACTGACTAAACACAGACTATGGGATAGACTCTATAATTGGTGTTATCCATACACTAATTCATTGAATACTCAACAACCACTACCAGGTTTCCCTTTCATAACCATCAAAGTGATACTGAGTTTGAGCTCCTATGAGGAAAGATGTCAAGCTCAGTACCAGTGCACCCCAGTGCTCAAGTCATCATGCTGCGTTGTCTTTCAGTGGAAAACAAAGCAAAACAGACAAAATCAAGATGATTTTTTAAATTTTTATTTATTTTTCTATGTGCATGAGTGTACTGTCTGCATGTAGGTCTGTGCACCCGTGTCGTGCAATGCCGTGGAGGTCAGAAGAGGGTGTCGGATTCCCCTGGAACTGGAGTTCTCCTGGAATTGGAGTTACAGATGGTTCTTAGCCGGATTTTAAAAAGATTGGATACATATACTGAATAGACAGGCAGGCCTTCAGGCAGATCGCCTGAAACATAGAGAATAATTTTTAAATATTTTTATGTTATTTCAGAATTTCATACAATGTATTTTGATAATATTCAGACCCCGCCCCCATCTCCACACCCCCGACATCATGCCCTCTATTATTTCTTTTCTTTTTTAGAAGTCTATCAAGTCCAACCTGTGTTCCCCAAATGCTCTGAAGTGTGGGTCTATCCTGGAGTTTTATCTACCTGGGTGTCACACCCCAAAGAAAACTGAGTCTCCCAGTCCCAGCAGCTGTTTTCCAATCGAAGCTCAGCTCAGACAGGGCCTTCCTGCCTGCCTCCGCCAATCCATGCTTGTTTTTTTCCACTGGCTTGGGCTTGCATAGATCTTCGTGTTTCATTTCATCTTTAAAAGGTCTCTCAAGTTAGTTATCTAACTGAGCTTGTTTTTATAAAAAATGTATTAACTCTGGATCAGACACTGTTCTAAATCCTTTCATGTATTCACCTACTTGAGCCTGATGACGTCCTTATGCTGGAGATAGCATCTTTGCTCTCCCATTTTTAGAGATGAGTAAAGTGACACAAAGATAAAAACAAGTTTGCTTCAATATAATGTTGAGACTAGAGTGTGTGTATGATTGCCTGAAAGTTTAAAGCGATGACCTGTGCTTCTAACCATGGATCCACTTGTCCCAGAGGTGACATCAGTAAAACCTTGTGGATTCTTCAGATGCCCAAGGTCAATGTCATTTGCTCTGTAGCTCTAAAGAATTATTTGGGTGTTTCACCATTATGTTTTCACTGAGTTATAAAATCACGGATGGCAAGCTGATGGTGTCATGATGCACACCAGTATATACTGACACCAACCAAAAGACAATAAATCCTTTAATGCCAATGGCATCAATAATGCCCTTGATAGAACATAAAAACAGATTTTTACATTAAACCCCAACCCTTGAGTTTGCATCTTCTTAATACTCTGTGTATGATGAAATATAAAATCTCTTTTTTATTGATGTTTTATGTATTTCATACATCATTTTTCATTTCTGTTTAGGCATATTCCCCTATCCCTACCCCCCACCCCACCCCAAACCATCCCAGATCATGTACTCTCTCATAACTGTCCTGCATCTTTCTCTCAGTCTTTTTTTTTATGCTTAGGAATTCACATTTTCCTCCATTAATTTCATGTTATTCTAAAATATGGATACATACTCTCCACCCATATACAGTAATTGCAGAGCCTGAAATTAATTGGTGGGTGGGTTCTAGAGCCCATTGAGGGATTGACATTATGACAACATAGTTGCTTACAGATAAACCAAAAATATAACCATACTGTCGTTCAGCTTGCCTTTCATCTGGGGGATTTTGTGTTAGCATCCACAAATGAGGGAAAACATTCTCCATTTGTCTTTTTGGGACTGTGTCACCTCACTCAGCATAATGGCTCCGAGCTCCATCCATTTACCTGCAAAGTTCATAATGCCATCCTTCTTTACCACTGAATAGTACTCCATTGTGTAGATGTACCACATTTTTTTCATCCACTCATCAGTTGAGGGACTATGGGTTGGTTCCAGCTCTTCCTTATTGTGAAGAGAGCTGCAATAAACATGGATGTGCATATATATTTTGTGGTAGGCTGAGTCTTTGGGGCATATACCCAGGAGTGGTATGATTGGGTCAGGTGGTAAGCTCATTCCTAGTCTTTTAAGGGTTCCTCACACTGCTTTCCAGAGTGGTTGTACAAGTTTACATTCCCACCAGCTGTGGATGAGTGTTCCCCTTTCCCCACAACCCCTCCAGCATCTGTTGTCTTTTGTTTTCTTGATCTTAGCTAGCTGTACTGGAGTGAGACGATATCTGAGAGTGGTTTTAATTTGCATTTCCTTAATTGTTAATGATGATGAACACTTTTTAAGATATTTCTCAGCCATCTTTAATTCCTCACTGGTGAAAACTGTTCAGCTCTTTATCTTTTGAGTAGGTCATTTGTCTTCTTCTTTGTTTTTTGAGTAGTTTATATATTCTTGATGTTAATGCTCTGTCAAATGTGTCACTGGTAAAGATTTCTTCCCACTCTGTGGGTTTTCTCTTCACCTCCTTGATTGTTTCTTTCACTGTACAGAAGCTTTTGAGTTTTATGAGGTCCCACTTGTCAACTGTTGACCTTACTTCCTGTGTCTGGTTTAGAAAGTCCCCTCCTACACCTATGTCTTATAGGTTATTGCCAACTTTTTCTTTTATCACCTTCAGGGTTTTAGGCTTCACACTGAGATCTTTGATCCACTTGGAGTTGTTTTTGTAGGGTGAGAGGTAGGGGTTTAATTTTGTTCTTCTACAAATGGTGATCCAGTTTTGCCAACACCATTTGCTGAAGATGCTGTCTTTCCTCCAGTGAGCTTTTTATGGCCCCTTTGTCAAATATGAGATGGCTGAAGTTATATGAGCTCAAGTTTGGATCTTCAATTTTGTTCCATTGGTCAATGGTTCTGTTTTTTTTGCCAGTACCAGGCTGTCTTTATGACTATAGCTTGACATCTGGTAGAGCAATCCCCCCAGTATTGCACTTTTCACTCAGGGTTGCTTTAGCTATTTGTGGTCTTTTGTTTTTCCATATGAATTTAAGGATTTTTTTCTAAGTCTGTGAAAAAGCTCATGGGGATTTTGATTGGGATTACATTGAATCTGCATATTAATTTGGGTAGAATGGACATTTTTACTATATTAATTTTTCCAATCCATGAGCATGGGAGGTCTTTCCATCTTTTGATGTCATTTTCAATCTCCTTCTTCAGGGTTTCAAATTTTTTATTGTAGAGGTCTTTGGTGTCTTTGGTTAGGTTTATTCCAAGGTATTTTATTTTATTTTTTGAGGCTATTGTGATTGGGAAGGTCTCCTTATATTCCTTCTCCAGTTGCTTATTGTTGGTGTAAAGGAAGGCTACTGATTTTTCTAGGTTTATTTTGTATCTCGCCACTTTACTGAAACTTTTGATTGTTTCTAAGAGTTTTCTGGTGGAGGTTTTAGCATCCCTTAGGTAAACAATTATATCACCTGCAAAAAGGGATAGTTTTAATTCCTCTTTTCCAATTAGTACTTCTTTAATTTTTCTTTCTTGCCTTATTGCCCTAGCGAGCATTTCAAGCATTATATTGAAGAGGAGTGGCGATAGTGGATAGCCTTGTCATGTTCCTGCCTTTGAGGGGAATGCTTCCAACTTTTCTCCATTTAGGATGATGTTGGCTGTGTGTTTTTTGTATATGGCTTTGATTACATTGAGGAATGATCCCTCCAGTCCAATTCCCACTAGGACTTTAAGCATGAAGGGATGCTGGATTTTGTGGAAGGCTTTTTCTGCATCAATTGAGATGATTGTGTGGTTTTTGTATTTAAGTCCATTTATGTGTTTTATGTATTTATTGATTTACATATGTCGAACCATCCATGTATCTCTGGTATGAATCCAACCTGGTCATGATGGATAATCTTTTTGATGTGGGTCTGTATGTGATTTGCAAGTATTTTGTTGAGAATTTTTGCATCTGTGTTCATTAATGATATGGGTCTATAGTTTTCTTTCTTGTTTGTGTCTTTGCCTGGTTTTGGTGTTAGGGTGATGCTGGCTTCATAGAAGGAATTTGGGATAATTCCTTCTGTCTGTATCCTTCTGAAAAGTTTGAGTCGTAATAGTTGTAAGACCTCTTTAAATATTTTATAGAATTCTGCTGTGAAGCCATCTGGGCCTGGGCTTTTTATATAAAAACTCTTGAATATGTAAAAAGTCTTTCTCTGAGGGAGAAGCACTTATGTGTGTGAGTCAGAAGATGAGCTGGCAGCTCTTTTCAGGGAGAGTTAGTTTTATTTCAATGAATATAAACCAAATTAAAATAGTGGCTTCATATTCATACTTGCATTTAATGGACTTTAATCACATTTAATGGATTTTAATCACATTTAATGGACTTTAATCACATTTAATGGACTTTAATTACATTTGCTCTCTGTCCCCTGTTCATCTTGGGGACCCACTTCCTCTCTCCAATTACTACCCCACCCACTTCCTCTCTCCAATTACTACCCCACCCACTTCCTCTCTCCAATTACTACCCCATCCACTTCCTCTCTCCAATTACTACCCCACCCACTTCCTCTCTCCAATTACTACCCCACCCACTTCCTCTCTCCAATTACTACCCCACCCACTTCCTCTCTCCAATTACTACCCCACCCACTTCCTCTCTCCAATTACTACCCCACCCACTTCCTCTCTCCAATTACTACCCCACCCACTTCCTCTCTCCAATTACTACCCCACCCACTTCCTCTCTCCAATTACTACCCCACCCACTTCCTCTCTCCAATTACTACCCCACCCACTTCCTCTCTCCAATTACTACCCCACCCACTTCCTCTCTCCAATTACTACCCCACCCACTTCCTCTCTCCAATTACTACCCCACCCACTTCCTCTCTCCAATTACTACCCCACCCACTTCCTCTCTCCAATTACTACCCCACCCACTTCCTCTCTCCAATTACTACCCCACCCACTTCCTCTCTCCAATTACTACCCCACCCACTTCCTCTCTCCAATTACTACCCCACCCACTTCCTCTCTCCAATTACTACCCCACCCACTTCCTCTCTCCAATTACTACCCCACCCACTTCCTCTCTCCAATTACTACCCCACCCACTTCCTCTCTCCAATTACTTCCCCACCCACTTCCTCTCTCCAATTACTACCCCACCCACTTCCTCTCTCCAATTACTACCCCACCCACTTCCTCTCTCCAATTACTACCCTACCCACTTCCTCTCTCCAATTACTACCCCATCCACTTCCTCTCTCCAATTACTATCCCACCCACTTCCTCTCTCCAATTACTACCCCATCCACTTCCTCTCTCCAATTACTACCCCATCCACTTTCATTTTATATTCTTATTTTTTGCTTTCATCTCTATTCCACATAAGAGCATTGCCTTTCTCAATTGGGCTTACTTCACTTGCTATACTAATCTTTTGCTCCAATCACTTTCCTTCAAGTTATATGATTACATTCTTCTTCATAGTTAAAGAAAAATCCACTGTATACAAATATGTATATGTATATAATCAAATTTTTTTTATTCATTCATCTATTTATGTGCACTTAGATTGATTCTGTAATTTGGCTATTATAAAGAGTACCATGATACAGATATAAGTATGCAAATATTTGTTTAAAAGTCACTTGTCAGGCCAGGCATGGTGGTGCACACCTTTAATCCCAGCACTTAGGAGGAAGAGACAGGTGGATATCTGTGAGTTCAAGGCCAGCCTGGTCTACATAGCGAGCTCCAAGCCAGCTGGGACTAAATGGAGACCCTGTCACAAAAAAAGGTCACTTGCCAAAATTTTGGTGTGATATCAAGGCCAAACATATGCAGTATTTTAATTTTCATGCTCTTAGACTAAAAAAGTACATCCCAACAAAGTTAACACTGAAGTCCATACAGTAACACAGCCCTCTATTACCAAGCCAGATATTAAGGGGATTTGCAAGAATGTTAAAACAGGGGCTGGAGAGATGGCCTAGCGGTTAAGAGTGACAACTGCTCTTGCAGAGGACCCAGGTTCAATCCTCACCACCCACATGGCAGCCGAGAACCATCTTTGGCTCCAGTTCCAGAGGAATCTGACGCCCTCTTCTGATCTCCACGGCATTGCACGACATGGGCGCACAAACCTGCATGCAGACAGTACATTTATACACATACAAAAATAAATAAAAAATTTTTTAAAGTATTAAAAAAAGAATGTTAAAACAATACCAGGCCCCTATTGTTCTAATTTATATTTTTCTGCTGTGGAAAAGAGTTTTAAATAATATAATATTATGTAATGTGTATATCATGATTAAACCATGCTATTTAAAAATATGCCTAAATTTTCTCCTGTATTCTTAAGAAATAAAGAAAATACTAATATTTAGAGAAAATGCCTTGAAATAAAGAACTCCAGGAGTGTGATGATAGTAATTAAAGTGCAAATTGAAGACTGAACAGGGAAAGCTGTCTTCAAGGAAAAATATTTAAAGTGGGAAGTGAAGAAATTATGTTGTTTACAGGAAAATGAATGGAACTAGAGGTCATCATGTTAAGTGAAAAAAGTCAGACACAGACAGGCAAAGATGGCATGTTTTCCATACATGAGGAACATAAGAGAAGAAGAATTTACAAGTGACAGACCTATTCAAGATGGAAGGGGAGAGGAGGAAATGGGATTAGAAACATTAACGGGAGGTAAGCAGGAACAAAGTACAGCACAGGCACACGTGTGGATAGAAATGACATAGCGACACCCTGTTGTACAGCTAATATATATTCTTAAAAATAAGGATGAGATATCAGCAGGCTAAGGAAACAGTGATTTGTACAGACAAAATAATAGCAGCTCAAAGCCTTAAAGCAATGTAGAGCTTGAACTAGACTACAGAACTACATCATTCCCAAACTATCCTTCACTCTCAACTTAAACCACAACTGGTTTTTCTTAGACAGGTCATGCTCAGTCCTTGGAACAATCCATATGGAAAACGGAGTGGAGATGGTCTTCCTCAGCAAAGGCTCTCCATTCAGCTAGTTGGCAGGGCCATTCGGAGTTTACAGACAGTCTTTTCAGCAGCGCCAGGAAACTGTTGTTTTAAGAAGTAGGAAAAGGCTGGAATTGAATTTTGCAGGAAGAAGACATAAATGGCACCTATACATTATGTAGCTGTTTTTCTATATCTTGGCCCCTGTCTGGAATTTTTCAAAATAAATTATTTAGGCCAATTTCACTGTGGTTGTGAATATTACATCGTGCACTGTGGTCTCTGAAGCATGAGCCTGGTGCTGAGCTGGCACTTTGAAAAGCTGTTATGAGCAGCTGAAGACAGCGGTAGTTTCCCAGGGAAAATGTGCTCTCATTCCCAACTGCCTGAGACATTGTGTGGGGCTCCTCAGAGGAACACTAACCAACATCTGTGTAGTAAGTATGGGAAACCATCAGCATTATTTCATCAAATGATGGGATTACCTTATTTTTCCAAAAGTCAAAAAGTAATATATCATCTCCCTCCTGGAGTGAGGCTTTACAAAGAAGTAACTGAACAAATTTAAACACAGAGCATGAATCAGTATCACAGTGCAGGCTTCCACGTGGAAGAACGAGACCACAAAGGTCAAGTCACCAATTGGGCCAGCCTGACACAAACAACTGGGGAACTAGGGAAACTCAGCAGCCTGCAATTGGATTCATAAATCACATCTCTGATTTACAGCCTTACAATCAAAAGAGGCTGGGCCTATGGCTGGATGACATGGACAGGGAACCACAGGGACTTTCCCATCTGCACAGGCAATGAAACAATTATCCCCCTGGCTTCCTTACATGACCTTTTTGCTCATATAAAAGATATTCTCAGAGTTTGGATTATTATCTCTATGGCGGTGACTCAGATCTTTAGGTCTAATCCTGACCTTCCTGAAAGTTGCTATCCTTTATACATGTCTATTGGTTTAATCAACCCATAGCTACACATTCAAAACCAAACCAAACCACATATTCAATGTTGTCATCTCCTGTCTTACCTTTTTATCATCTGTATGCTTTTATTTTCCAGTTTACTGGGGCTATTCATGGTTTGAACACTTTATTGCACTGTCCATCCTGCTAAAACAAGTTTATAAATAACTGACGGAACTGATAGATACTCCTGAGCTAGGCATACTAAGCGCTTGTACACTTAAGTCACCATATTCTAAGAAGATCTGGGGGCTTCACCTGGACTCAGCTGGACTTGATTATCTGTCTCTGGATCTAGTCAAGTTTTAGGAAATCAGTTCAGATGAGATTTCTCAGAATGAAGTCACCTTAATGAAAAGACCCTTATGAGAGAGTTCCTGAATTTCAGTTTGTTAAACTTCCTGGGATAGACCATAACTTTTTCTTCTGATTTCAATAGTAAGTTCTGATATTTCATATTTTCATACATGTATATTCTATGTATTTTGGTCCCTCAACCCACAGTCTTCTCGCATTCCCCCTCTGCTCCTAGGCCTTCTCCTTATATATAAATCTCTTTCCCCTATTTATTAGGTTTAGTTTGGTTTAGTGTCCCAAGGTATTTAATCAGGGCTGTCTGTGTGATATTGAGTTTAGAACTAGCCATCAAGGCCTATTAGGCTTACCAGTGGATATACAGGTTGATACTGTGCTTCCTCTCAGCCAGAATCTGTTTGTTTTCTGAGAAATCTAGAGGTTCTCTTCCACTATTACACCACTCAAAAAGCTCTGCATATACCAATTACAACTGAGGCAACTTCTAGATGTAAATACTTCTTTTTTTAATAAAATATTTTATTGGTGTTTTGTGTGTTTTATTCATCATTTCTCAGTCCAATTTAGACACGCTCCCTTTTCCACGCCCCCCACCCCACCCCAGTTCCTGCACTCTGCCATACATGTCTTTCATCTTTTTCTTGGTCTTTTTAAAGTTTTTCTCTGCAGAGGTTTATTGTTTGGGCAGAGGTTAATTGTTTCAGTCAGTTCTTTGATCCAATCTTTTTGTCATTGTTGTTCCCTCCCATTTGTATTGCTCCAAAATATGCCTGTATATACATCACATATATACCCAAATTATGACCTTTGAAAATAAACTGTATGCTAATTCCCAAATATGTTTAGGAGCTTACATTTTCCCTTTAATTTTATATTACTCTAATATATGAATACATACCCTCCATACATATACCACAATTACAAAGTCTGAAAATAAGTGGTCAGTTAATTCCAGGGCCCGTTAAGGAATTCACATTATAACAGCATAGTTGCCTTCATAAAATGCATCTCTCACTCACTGAGGGCAGCCTGGAAATCATATAAGATAAATGTAATTGTTCATGTTATCCCATTTTAATCAAGCTCTTTCTTCCACAAAGAATATCTTCTTCTAAAAATGTCCAGCTCAACTCAAGCTCTACCCACTCTCCCCCTGGTCTAAAATGGAATTTATAATGTACTGTACAAAATTTAGACTACAGTCAACAACTCTCTGGTGCTGTTTTCAAATCGCTTCTTTTTTCTGCTTTGAAGAATGCCAGATTAACCTTCCTTAGTTTAAAACAAAACAATTATGTTTGGGCATTTCTCAGACATATTGGGAATGTCCAAAAATTTTTGTAACTTTATAAAGGAACAAAGATCATTCTAAAGATAACAGTGTATAGAGGACAGAGATAAGGTTCTTAAACTTACAATCACGGGTGCCTGTTTATAAACCATAGGATAGATGAAATAGTCTCAGTGCATTAGTGATGAAGCAATTCATATCAACCATTTATCAATGTTTTTTCTCCAGAAACTTCTGCCAGAGGCAGAAGCAGTGACTAGATATAATTGATTTCCCTAACATCATTATTGAGCCTTTCAGAGAAATGTTTATAGACTGTAGAGGACAATTAATAAAGGATAATGTAAAAAGAGATCATTGTAATATTGTGAGAATGCACTAGGGCTGCTGATCACTGACAAGGGGTCAGAGATCAGGACCTCAGAAAATTTGACTCATATGACACACGATATTTGAGTGAAGTGAAAATGACTCAACAAAGTGACTGTATCAGTGCTGCTAAGCAGGATGAATACACAAGCACCCCATGGTGTTCTTGGCAGGACTAATAAGAACAGAATCAGAGAAATTCAGTTCAGGCATTGAGCATATTAGTTCATTTATCCCATGGGCTAGCAAGTCCTAGAAACAGGGATGAGAGCTTTTCTGGGTGTTACTTTGTATCCCAGTTTTCAAGACTAGCCCAAGTGTGCATGTACATCCTAGAATTTTTGAAAATGTCTCAGTAACAAGTCACCCATCTTTTTATAAAGTCTATGGTAACTATCACACTCACCTCTTGAAATAAGTGATATTCAACACTGAATACCTTTAGGTGAGTTTCAGCATCTGTGGTCTTGATAGATGAAAGTTTAGGAGTAGAAAGAAAGGAAGGAGAAGCAAAAGGATATTGGAACTAAATTGTTTGTTTGTCTGTTTGTTTGTTTGTTTGTTTGTTTGAGATAGGGTCATCCTGGAGCCCCAGATGGCCTGGAACTCACTCTGTAGCCCAGGCTGACCTTGATCACACAGAGATGAGCTTGGCTCTGCCTCCCCATTGCTAGGATTTCCACACCCAGCAGGAACTAAATTCTTCTTGAACTATTATAACTTATAAATGTATGAATTGATGCAAAGTTCATTTACTCCACTCTCACAAGGATCTTCCTCCATTCATGCCTTTCGTTTTTGTTTTTTACCTTTAAATGAGTACATTGACATGATTAGGGCATGAGCATGATCGATGCTTCATTTCTTAGAATGTAAGAGGTAAAGCTAGAGGAACACTGCTCACATTCCTGCTGCTATGAGAACCCGCAGTTATCTACTCACAAGTCAGATGAGGAAGCTAGGTTCAGAGATAGTGCGTGATTTCTCAACTTGTTAGGAAGAAAAATCAAAGCAGATCAAAGACTGTCCTCACCATTTCCGTGTGGATTTCTTTCTATGAGCTCCTCTGAATGTTTCTACAGTTTTCGTCATCCCCACTACTTGGCCAGGAACATCTATTGATTCATTACACATTTCCCTTTGTAATATACAATTCAGCATTTAAGTTCCTTGGACATATTAGGCTTGTGAAGGCTTAGTGAAGAATGCAAAAATTATTTTCCTGTTCATTCAGTTTTTCAATCATGTGGGGAAGGTGAGCGGGTATGGATTGTGTTTCTGTATGTTCATTCAAGCACATATGCATATATGTGCACAAATCCCGGAATCCCGGAGTCACATGTTTCTACTGGTTGTATTATTTTATAGTGATAATGTGTTTTATTTTAATGGGAAATAAAAATTGTACACATTTGGGGCTGGCAAAATGGATCAGTATGTAAAAGAGCCTGCTTCACAAACCTAAAGACCTGAGTACAGTCCCTGAAACCCATGTTGGGAGGAGAGGGCTGACTCCTGGAAGTTTTCCACTGACCTTTATACCCATACTTTGGCATGTGTATACACACACACATAATAATTAATAATAATGTGGAAATCAATAGAAAAATATACATACTTGTCTTATCCATTACATTGTAATATGTTTACATTCCGGGATTACTACTTGGTATTAGTATATGCATATCTTACATACTTGCTGTTTTTTCAGTGGAAACACTTAAATTCTATCCTCTAAGTAATTTGTCTGAATTTTTGAAACACATGAATAAATATGCATCTTTAACAACATAACAATTGGGAATAAATGAAATATAAAATGTGAAGATGGGCATTGTCAAAGTATTTCACAAGACATTTATTGGTTTCTTTCAAATATAGCCCAAATTTCAATAAATAAAATGGTTTAGGGAAAAAAAGTATATTTATTTGGCATACAGGTGATCTCAAGTCTCCAAAAGACTAAACTCCAGAGAAATTCTGATGGCAAAGAATAAAAGTGAAGAACACAATTATACAAGTCTGGGCAGAATGTCCTGGTGAGTTTCTCAGGCAATTTCATAACTTGGACAGAACATACAAACCCCAAAGCAATTCCCTCACTTCACAGCTCTGAATCCATTATTCCAGAAAAGGACCCTCTGCTATGTTATCTATGTTGCTGTTACATTCTGCTTCATCCTCCACTCTACTGTGACTTCTACCTTTAGGAAGAACCCAGATACATACAATTCCCAGAAAGAAATCTGGCTTCTGTCTATTTGTGTTAACCTGCATAAACATATTTTAATTCTCATTTTTAAAAAATGGGAACTTCCCCCTTAAATCAATTCATGTAGTTGTACTTTATGATTCAAATTTCTGCATAATATTTCGTTCTTGTAAATTTATCCACTGCACTTTGCTCAATCTCCACTACTTGTATGGGAATGCAGAGGTCACTCCAAGCTCCTGCAAACACTGATCCTTATCATCTTCTTTATACCTGTATTCTCATGGAACTGTGGACAAGTATGTAGATTTCATTTTTAGGCAAAAAGCAAATTCAGGTACCAAAATGGCAGCTCTTACTATGAAAGAAAAAAGGATAAATTGGTAATTCAGGATCTGGTAGGAAGAGCATTGGAAGCATGGAATCCAAGCCAAAATGAGTACATTACCTATATAAGTGTGAGGCCAAGAAATCAAAGTAATTAAAATGAATATGAAGGAGCTGATCTACAAGTAGAGAAAGCAAGGTGGAGAGAATAACTTTGGAGGAGAGCAAAGGATGGGAGTGTGATGGCTGAGGACCGTTAATGGCTGTCTACAGTATGCTGATCAAGTAGGAAGACATTGCAGTTGCCAGGTCAGGTCTGGTGGGCAGTATCATCTACAAAGAAATTACTTACAACCTTAAAATGGCTATAAGTGAATTGTACCCCTCAAAACTGTGAACCATACACTTTGCACAACCAGAGATGCATTACAACAAAGTTTCTAGAACCAGTGATGCTTTGAAGATGTCTCCCAAGGTAGGTACAGAGCCCCTTGCCAAGAGTTGAGGGGATACCTAAGAGAGTCTCCCTTCTTTTCATAAACTAGCCCCTAAATCTACTTTTAAAAGCTAAAATATAAGGCTGGCAGTTGGCTCAGCAGTTAAAAGCATAGGCTAATAAGCCATTAATTCCAGTTTCATGGGCTCCAGAATCCTCTTCTGGCCTCTGTGGGCATTGCACTATTTGTACACTTATACACATGCAGGCAAAATATATACATATAATAAATATTTTAAAATAAAATGTATTAATAACTAATGGATGATAGCTAGTTTGCCAAGACTTTTACTTGAACTCTTATTTAAAAGTCACAACAAATGCATGATGTTATTCAAAGACAGTGCCAAGTAAACGTATATAAACATAGATATTATTCTTGTCACTATGATGTATGACCTGCCAGAGACTCAAAAATTCAGCTGAAATCCAAGTGAGAGGATAAACAAAGCCAATTGTGAACGGTTGAGAAATTATACTTCAGGAAAATAAATAAAAGCAAAGACATTAAAATGAGATTGTTTATAAAACTTCCTAGAGTTTTCTATATTCTTAATTTTTGGACCATTTCAATGTAACCTGTTACTTTTATTCCATCCTTTCCATAGACAATACTCCATAGACAACAAAGTACACAGAGAATACCGTTTCATTAAACATGTCACAAAAATAATAATGATAAAAAAAAGCCGGGCATGGTGACGCACACCTTTAATCCTAGCACTTGGGAGGCAGAGACAGGTGGATCTTTGTGAGTTCAAGGCCAGCCTGGTCTACAGAGTGAATTCAAGGACAGCTGGGGCTTCAGAGAGACCCTCTCTCAAAAAAAAAGTCAGTATATTCCATAAGCATAGTAGTAAAATCTTGATGGTGAGTTCTGGCTTTCAAAACTACTGCCCATTATCAATATGAAATAGCTATTAAATAATATTTTATCTAATCTCAGCAAACAGTTTATGAACACCTGAACCACTTTTGTGTTGGAAAAATAATTCTGGGGGCTGGAGAGATAGCTCAGTGGTTAAGACCACTGGCTGCTCTTGCAGAGGACCTGGGTTCGATTCCCAGCACCCACATGGTGGCTGAGAACCGTCTTTAACTCCAGTTCCATGGGAATCCAACACCCTCTTCTGACCTCCGCATGACAGGGGTGCACCAACCTACATGCAGACAGTACATTCATACACATAAAAAATAAATAAATAAACAAATTTAAAAATTAATAATTCTGGGTCAAACCTCCTAAGCTACAGGAATAACCACAAAACTGCATAAGGAGCTCATGGAGGTTCTGAATCTGTGAAAACGTCTGAGAACTCAAGTCCTATCAAGAGGCAGAGACAGCGAGAGGCTGAAATATTTACAGGAAACACTAATGTTGTTTTCATTTTCATCAGAGCCAAATGTGATATGAGAAGTTCTGAGGGTTTTTTCTGGATCTGTCAGCCTCAGCAACATGGGTCTCAATTTTCCCGCAGTATGGATTGAAGCTATGGATCATCCTACTCTTCAGTGGAGATAGTATTACAGTAAGTTAAGGATTGGGTATGAGAGTCAGACTTGAATCTGGATTTGAAGGTACCTTTGCTCATAGAGCATCTGATTGATACTCACCTTTAAACTCACATCTGAATAAAATCAAAAGAGGGATCAGAATTGAAAAATCAATCCAATAAGGATGGAAGCGTCTCTCTCCAGAGCTGATCAAGTATTGTACTAATGTGTGATTACACCATAGTTAAAGCATGGGAACATTTTCTTGGCCTAAATCAGTCTCTACCCCAAATCAACCAACAGATATTCCCACAACCTAACTGAAGACACAAGGTTGTCCAGCAAGACACCACTTGGGCTTTGATCTGAAACTAGGGAGAGTATCCATTCTAATTGCCTGGTGTTCCCTGGCAAACTAACCATTAATCACTGCCTCTGTTTCACTCCAGGAAATGCCATGTCCTGGGTCTCTTTCATTAACCAACCTTGGCTCACCATCCTGAGAACCTAAGAAAACCATGGTATTTCCCTTCTTTCATTTATTCCCATTCAACTTCTCCCACCCATCTTCTTTAGAGAAGGACAGCAAGAGCAGTGAACTTGAAACTGGATCTTCATCAGCGAATATGGTGAAGTTGTATGGTTCGAAGGGGCCATGGGAGATTTCTGTTTAAAGCAACACGGAGAAAGGATAGGATGCTAAAGAAATTGAAATCCAATTTCCATGGCTAATTTCTTCTTTTGAACAGACATCCATCTTAAGGAAATTATTTAAACTTTGCATTCTGCTGTTTAGTTTTACATTTTAACATGGGAGGGGGGAGAGATGACTCACTGGTTAGGACCACGTGATGCTCTTCCCAAGGACCTACTTCCTAGCACCAACATTGGGCAACTCACGATCATGAATAATTCCAGTTCCAAGGGATCCATTGCCCTCTTTTGGCCTCTGCAGGCATGCCCATACATACGTGCGGCATATACTACACAGATGACTGCACGTGCACATAATTTTTTAAGTGTTTAAATTTTTAAAATGAACAAAGTAGCTAACCTATGTTAAATGGTACAACATTGTTTACGTGAATGCTCTCATTTAACTCCCATAATAACATATGCTGTGTGTAATCCTTTCATTCACCTCTTACAATACAGAAAGCAGAATTCAAACAGAATAACTATAATAGCTTCCCCCTACTCTTGATTAAACAGGACTAAGGGAGACACAGACTTTAGAACTAATTAGTCTCATTCTTGGATAAATGCTCTTAAATACCATCCCAACAAAGAGAATATACATGATAGCTATTCTCCTTATAATAATGATCAGATGTCTAAGAACAAGAACCTTATTTTCTGATGAGAAATAATATGTTTATAGTCAGCTAACCTATTGAAAGACATCACAAACAACACAGACTATGTGCTTCTACTATCTCTAAGATATCTTCTAGGGGTCATACTACAACACCCTGTCATCAAGCATCCTATCTTTCAGAACTTTTGTAAGTAAAGCTAGTTCTAAGATTTGGAAAATTGATTATAGTACTTGTGCTTAAAAGCTAACCCGTCCAGATGATGAAATTCTGTATGTTCAAGGCCAAGAGAGAAGATTTTGACTCCAAGGGGATAAAAACGAGGCATAAACTTCAGAGATTGCAGTATATAATAAAAAACAGCTGCTATAAGAGAGTCTATTTTTGACAGACTGTGGAATTCACATATGCACTGAGGAGTTTCTCAGGTCCTGGTATTTAGCTTTGCAGATATGCCTGGTCTTACCTCTTGGCTTATTTATCTACGGCACAGGAGATCCTTGCCCTCAGTGCAAATATCCTTTATTGGCGTCCTCTCTAATTAAAGGAGAATTTACTAAGACTCTCAGGAAAATGCTTACATATGAAAAAAGAGGCACTTTCTTCTATCTTGATCTGAGGTATAAAGAACGCATACTGTCACAGTGTGTGCATGTGTGTGTGTGAATGTCCATGTGTTCACATGTATGTGTGTACGTGTGGGTATGTACATGCATGTATGTGTGTGCATGTATATGAGTGTCAATGTGTGTTTATGTTTGCATGTCTCTGTGCATGTGTGTGTCCATGTGTCTGTGTATGTGCCTGTGTGTGTATGTATGTGTGCATGTTTCCATGTATGCATATGTGTCTGTGTCTCTACATGTGTATGGGAGTGTGTGGGAGTATGAATACATGTATCCATGCGGGGTATGTGCCTGTGTGTTGGGGGGGAGCACATGTGTGTGTCTTTCTGTGTGTACATATGCGTGCATGTGTCTGTGCTTGTGTTACTGTATTTTTTGTTTGTGTGCATGTGTGTATGTGTGTAAGGACAAGGGAAAACATCTGCAAGAACACATTTAGCATTGGTGTGTATGAAGAGTGATAGAAATGGGGCCCCAAAATTGAGCTGTTTTCATACTGGTTATAAAGAGCAATTATGTATGCTGCTTTCCTGAAACTCATAGAGTGATCATTTTGCAAATAAATCCCACATCTGTGGATCACAATAGTACTCAGATTTATTTGCTAGATTGCCATGTCAATCCTCTTTCTGGACAGGTCAATGTTAGGTTCTAAATTTAAGACATCTATTCTTCCAATAGGCATTTGTCCAAAAGCTCAGTTATTAATTTCAAGGTGTGTACAATTTAATAGGCAATAGATATGTACAAGAAAAATGCACACATGCCTAGAACACAAACATGAACGGTAGGTAGGAGAATGGCAGGAAATGGCTGAACAAAAAGGACTCTGCTTGACATAACACAGGAAAGTTTGTACCATGAAATGGAAAGAAGTCCACTGGACCCCTTAAACAAGAAAGTATGTGATTAGATATGTTGCAGAGACCACTTTGTTCCCAGGCGGAACACGGTTAGAAAGTGGAGAGACCAAGAAATGAAAGAAAATTCAATGGAAGGTGAAAAAAGGGGACCAACTAGCAGAGATGCAGTCAGAGCTGCTAAAGCACTCTCAGGGGATAAAGAGAGGAGACAATGAGGAGCACCTGAGGATAGAAAGAAAGAACATTTGGGAACCCGATGGGAAAGAGATGAGCAGGAGCCAGGGAAGAGAAGGGTAAGTGGGAGAGGAGGGCTTAAAGGAAAGGAAGTTCTAAGACTTGGGTAGGAAGGAGAATACTCTTTAGAAACACCGATGTTATAAAAAGCAGAAATGGGGGCTGGAGATTTGGCCTAGTGGTTAAGAGCGCCGACTGCTCTTGGAGAGGACCCGGGTTCGATCCTCAGCACCTGCATGGCGGCTGAGAGCCGTCTTTAGCTCCAGTCCCAGTGGAATCTGATGCCCTCTTCTGACCTCCATGGCATTGCAGACACAAGTGCACCGACCTACATGCAGAGAGTACACTCATACACATAAAAAATTTTAAAAATTTAAAAAAAAACTTTAAAAAAAAAAGAAAGTGGATGATGAAATAAACCTTTTACCATAGCGCGAGAGAAACTGCCGAACTAGGATACTATGTCAGTATTAAGTTTGTATACTGCATTCCCACAGGCTACCTGAATTATAAAATGAAAAATAAAAATGTCATATTTAGAATGCTTTCATATCACCTTAGCAATATTGTTTTTTTTTTTAATAAGGAAAAGTCATTTGAACAAAATCCACCCCAGATGATCCACATTAATGTCACATGTCAACTACTGGTACTGGAAGCTTCTAGCACATTTCTGTTGAGACTGAACTGCCTCTGTCTCCTGTTTTATAATGAGCTAAACAGGTTTATTCTCTCTTCTTCAGTCAATTAGAGAGGCAAACCCTGACACCTGTGATAAATAATCGAGTGTCACAAACAGCACATCTGGAAAATGTATCTGTCACTCCGTGGAAAATAAATCTGGAAATTTGCTTAGTAAATCATGGGTATTTTGAAAATTTCGACAGGAGAAGGAAACAAATTATTTATTTTTCAAAATGAAGGTTTTAAAAATGGTGTTTTTCCCCTCCTGGTAATTCTTCCATGTGCTAATAATTCATGACGCTCTGTTTTCTCTAGACTCTGGAAAGTTATGAAGAGAAGGAAAATAGGAAAACATAATCTGCAGTTTAGAATTATCCATGTGCATAGCAGCTGTGTTTCTAATTACACAGGGGGGGCCTTAAAGCTACCACTTCCAAGTATTTAGCTAATGTCACTGGAAACGACAGGAACGCGTTTGTTTTTAAAATATCATCCTAGTCATTGCGGTACCTTTCCTTTTCCTTACAATCATAGGTGCATGATAATTTTATTCTACACAATACACACACACACACACACATATATGTATATATGTATATGTGTGTGTGCATGAATGTATGGAAGAAGAGTAAAATATCACCTAAAATACTACCCTAGACATACTTTTATATGCATTTCATATTTATATGAATTTACTACTGCTTCCTAATATATATATATATATATATGCACACATTTTCCTAACAGGCTATAATAAATTATATTTAAAAGTATGTTTCACAGTATGTTATCACCTTCATGTCGATAAATATATATTTATTTTTATTTTTATTAAGGATTTAAGGGGTACAGTATGACACTATGATACATTTTTTAAATTATTATTCATTTTCTATTTGCATGAGTGTACTGTCTTCATGTAGGTGTCGTGCAATGTCGTGGAAGTCAGAAGAGGGTGTCAGATTCCCCTGGAACTGGAGTATAAAGACGGTTCTCAGCCCATGTGGGTGCTGGGTATCGAACCCGGGTCCTCTGCAAGAATAGTCGGCGCTCTTAACTGCTAGGCCATCTCTCCAGCCCCTACATACAATATGTTTTGGGAATGTTAAGATTCCTCTCTCCTTAAACTTATCATTACATAATAATTATATATAATTATGGAATAGAGAGTGATATGTTAATACATATATTCTATATGTACTAATAAAATCAGTATAATCTATTTTTTCAGGACTTGTGTCTGGAGTCTTTGAGCTACTCTTGCAATTATTAATAAAATGTGTAAGGAGGTGTCTATTGTGCAACAGACTACTAGAATTTATTGCTTCTGTACAATAGAACTGCACCTGCTATTCGACCTTCTGTCATCCCTTTTTCTACCCTTTCCAGATGTTAGTAATCTTTTGGCTAAATGAAATAAGTGAGGCTCAAGAAGGCAAATACTGGGGCTGAAGTGATGACTCAGAAGTTAGAGTACTTGCTGCTCTTGCGAAGTACCCAGGTTCAGTTCCCAGCACCAAAGTGGTGGCTTCATCGCCCTCTTCTGGCTTCCATCGGCACTGTACATACACCATTACAGCACACTTATGCAGATGAAATCGAAATAAATAAACGTTAAATGAAGAAGACAAATACTGCACACTTACTTTCATTTGTGAAAGTTAATAATTCGCCAATAGCTAGGTCTCTAGAATTTATTCTAAAATCCTTTTGGAAATAGCCCTGTCACAAATAGACACTACTGTGTTATCATCTTGGACATTCATGTTTCATTTACATCTTATTTTTTATTTAGTACATATTTCTAGAAGTAAAGCTTTTGTGCCAAGGTAAATGTATATTTTATAAATTTTTTAAAGTTTAACAGATAATTACATTTCAAAAATTGTTTTCAAAAAGTTGTATAATTTTACATCACCTCTTGCAAGTCATTTAATATTACTTCACCATATGCATACTGTTAATGGATTTTTACCATATTTTTAAGAGATATTCAGTCTGATAGCTGTAAAATGATATTTTATTGTGGGTCAATTTTACATATTGATCATTTATTTAATTAATTATATTTTAGTAATGGTTCTTATTTTGGAAAAGTTTCTAGTTATGTAATTTACTATCTTTAGTTTTTCTCATAGTTGACAGATTTTTGCAAGGTAAAAGATTAATCATTATTTTATTATAGCTACTGAAATTTTTTCTGAGCTCTTGGTCTTAAATGTTGTATTTAGAGATTTAAATTCATTCTATCAATTGCAATTTTAATATTTAGTGTCTGCTATGTTATAACTTTAAAGGTCTCTTCAAACTATAAATAGTACAGTCATCTACATTCTACGTTTAAACAAAATATTACAGTTTTCAGTGGTTCTAGTTAGCTTCTTATTACTGTGATAAATCGTTGACCAAAAGGAAGAGGTTTATTTCATTTTACTCTTCCAACTGACAGCCCATCACTGATAGAGTTTGGGACAGGAACTCAGGGCAGGACCTGTGAGGCAAGAACCTGGATGCAGGAGCCAAAGAACTGAACAAGGAGGAACACTGCTGTGGTGGTTTGGATGAGTGTCCCCCATAGGCTTTAAGTATTCAGACATTTGTCTCCAGTTGGTGGTACTCTTTTTGGAGGTCTTAGAAGGTGTGGCTGTGCTAGAGGAAGTATGTCACTGGGGGCAGGCTTAGTGAGTTTAACAAGCCTCGTGGTCTCCAGTCACCCTCTCTCTGCTTCCTGTGCTCATTGCGAGATGTGACCCTCGGCATGCTGCTCCAGCTCCAGCCGCCATGCCTCCTGCCACAATGGACTCTAATTTCCTGGAACCGTCAATCGTAAGCTCAAATAAACTCTTCCTTTTATAAGTTCCTTGGTCATGGTATTTTATCACAGCAACAGAAAAGTGACTAATACAACTGATCACTGGTTTCTTCCCTGGCCTGTGCTCAGCCTGCTTTCTTACAACCCAAGACCTCCAGACCAGAGGTGGCACCACCCACAGTAAGCTGGGCACTCCCACATCAATCAACAATCAAGAAAATGCCTGACACACAAGTCCATGGGCCTTGCCTGGTAGAGGAAATCCCAAAATTAAGATTCCCTCTTCCCAGGTACATTAATTAAGTTGACAACTGAAACTATCCAGAGCATCAGTTCATTGGAAATTCATTTTACCATAAGCTATAGCATATTATTTCTAATATATTTCCCCACAAACTAGCTAAGCTAGTTGTCTGAACTCTATTGATTGAAAACACACTTTCTTTCTCTACTCTTTTGCTGACCTGCCTATGGATTTTGAGATCATTCTGCCTTGTTTTAAAATAGAGCATACTTTGAGCCAGGTGTGCTGGCGTATGCCTTTAATCCTAGCACTTGGGAGGCAGAGGCAGGCAGATCTCTGTGAGTTCAAGGCCAGCCTGGTCTACATAGCAAGCTCCAGGCCAGCTGGGACTAAAGGGAGACCCTGTCTCAAAAAGACAAAAATTAATAATTAATTAATTATAGCATGCCTTAATAGTCAATAGGGCAAGCCTCCAATAAATCTTACTTTTCCATTCTATTTTTTAAAGTTCTTATCATTCCTAATATGCTCATAAGATAATTGTAAATAGTCAGCGTAACTGGCATTTTCCCTGACCTTGAGAGTTAAAAGGAAAGAAAGATATTTCACAAGACTAAGGATTAATATGGCATGCTCAGCCTTTAACACCATGCATGGTCATAGTAAGTAGTAACCACCACTTTTTTCATAATTGTAAATCTGCCAGGGCTTTGAATTCTTAAGGATTAGTCCAAATGCAATTTTAACAATTCAATGTGGCAGAAAGAATTATCTACTCCATATGAAGCACTATACAAGAGCACAGAGTTGGGAACACACTGACTTTTGAGTGTAAGAAGTCCCAGCTTTGTCTACCAGAACACACAAATGTGCGAGTAAATAAAAGCAAATCACCAGATGGTGATATGATACAGAGTCCAGAGATAGCACAGATCAGAGAGTGATTCATCAAGCTAAACGAAAGGAGGCAGGAGGATCTCAGGGCTTTACAAAAAGGCATGGCATCAAGGAGGATTTTGATGGGGAAATATAAGAAGTCTTGTAGTAAAATGGTCAGTGCAGTTAAACCTTTGTCAACCCTCTCAGGAATACATTCTTGGAACTCTTCAATTTACTGTCTCTTTGTATATAGCAAATTTAATCATTTTATTTCTATTGCCTATTGTAGTGCACATATGCATATAGATGCAGGCATAGCAAAGGCCCTTTTCCAGTGTTTCTACAACAAATGTGCCCTCAGTGGCAAGCTATTTCAAGTCAAGCACCCTGATCTCTAACATGACACTCAGTTTCATATTACACAACATATTATATGTATCTTTAGGCACAAAGCTCAGCGAAGTTAACACTTAGCTTACTCACAGCTTCCTTAAACCAGCTCAGCTCAACTTTCTACCATTCAGTTAATGCCTTCACTATATGCTTCAAAGTAGAAACCAAGACAAAGCATTGATTTCCAGAATATATAAACTACTCGAAAAACAAAGAAGAAAGAAAACAAATGACCCACTCAATAGATGGAGCAAAGAGCTGAACAGAAACTTCACAAGTGAGGAATTAGAGATGGCTGAGAAACATCTTAAGAAGTGTTCAACATCATTAATCATTAAAGAAATGCAAATCAAAACCACTCTAAGATATCATCTTACTCCAATAAGACTGGCTAGGATCAAGAAAACAAATGATACCAAGTGCTGGAGAGGTTGTAGGGAAAGGGGAACACTCATCCACTGCTGGTGGGAATGTAAACTCATACAGCCACTATGGAAAGCAGTGTGGAGAACCCTTGGAAGACTTGGAATGAACTTACCACCTGACCCAGCCATACGACTCCTGGGTATGTACCCACAAGACTCATCTTACAGCAGAGATACATGCACAGCCATGTTTATTGCAGCTCTCTTCACAATAGCAAGGAGCTGGAACCAACCCAAGTGCCCCTCAACTGACAAGTGGATAGAGAAAATGTGGTACATCTACCCAATAGAGTTCTATGCAGCAGTAAAGAAAGATGACATCATGAACTTTGCAGATAAATGGATGGAACTAGAAGATATTATGCTAAGTAAAGTAACACAGTCCCAGAAAAACAAATGAGGAATGGTATCCCTCATCTGTGGATGCTAGTGCCAATTACCTAGTAGTAAGTATTTCTTGTGCAGGGCTCCTTGAGCTTTGGTCCAAGTAGTTGAGAGTGGTCCATATTGGAAAAAACAAACAACAACAACAACAACAGAAAAGACTGTGTCAAAGAACTGACTGAAATGGTGAACTTCTGCTCGAAACAGTCAACTTCTATATCGAGAATTTTGAGAAAGACTGAGAAAAAGATGAAAAACATGTTTGGCAGAATGCGTGAGCGTTGAAGGGGGGGGGGCTAGGGAGGGGGACACGGGTCAAGATTTTATTTGTAACATAATCTTGATATATATATATATATATATATATATATATATAAAAGAAAATAAAACAAAGTAGAAACCTATGGTGACTTATAAACTTGTCTCTGGTTTTATATTCCTTGTTCAGCTTGGTGATCATTAAATTCTTAGTACACCAGATAAAAGAGTTCATGGTGTTACTAAATGGAGAAGAATCTACAGCTATGAAGTAGATGCTATGGCCTTAATTTTTTCTTCACTATATGGGAAGTACATTATCCTCTTGCAAAATATGGTTGGAAAAGACATTATATAATGTTTTAGTAATTTCCCCATCTATGATACATTTGATATTGAGATAATACTTTATCTAACAAATATTTAGTGTAGGAGGAAGCATCTCTAGAGAACCTGTGAGAAGTTATAATTATGCTATTAAACTAGAAGTAAAGAAGTTTTATGTAAGGGTCAAAGTTCATAGAACTAAAGCTCAGGTAGTCTTAGTTAATTCCTGGTCTTATTACTTTTTAAATTGTATAATTACAGGGATATTACTATGTTGAATAAGTAGTGAAAGAGATGTCATAACAATTAAGAAAGATTTTAAGCTATTAACATAGGGTCTTTTAAAAAATGTTTTTGAGTTTTAGTGCATTTCATATAATGAATATTAATAAAATTTAAACCTCTCTCATATCCACACTCCCATAGTCCCCCAAAGGATTTTATGTATTCTGCCATATTATGTAAACATATAGCCATAACATCAATCTTCCTTTAACACATATAGCATAAAACAACTTAAGCACTTTAACAGAATCACATAGTGCCATTTCTTTCTTATGACAAGAGGAAATAAACCTGATATGATGTTAGCAAAAAAGAAAAAAGTCCTCTCTCTCTCTCTCTCTCTCATCTCTCTCTCTATATATATATGATATATATATATATTATAATTATAATATATATATATATATATATATATAATGTTTAGAAATCCTCATCTTGATGTTCACATGAAGTAATAACAATAACAACACTTTGATAAACATTTATTATAGTCCAAGTCATTCTATGGAAGACATCATCCTATTGAATTATACAACAGCCTGGTGAGGCCTACAGTGCATCCTCAGTATGCATATGGCGGCATTAAATAGAAAGTAGAATAAATATAAAGTAGAATAATAAAGGTTTGAACTTGTCTTACCTGACTTTAAAATACATATTCTTCAGGCTGGAGAGATGGTTCAGTGGTTAAGAGCACTGGTTGCTCTTGCAGAAGACCTAGATTAGGTTCCCAGAACCCACATGGCAGATTACAACCATCTGTAACTCCAGTTCCAAGAGATCCAGCACTCTCTTCTGACCTCTATGGGCATTGCTGACATAAGGGACTTAAATACATACAGGCAAAACTCTCCTATGCATAAATAAAAATAAATAAATTTTAAAGTAGAAAGTATACAGTCTTTATCCTGTGAAATGGTAGCTGAAAAACTTTTCAAAGGAAATAAAAAAAAAAAAAACAATTGATGGAAGTTCCATATTAACCCTAAAGGCTCACTGTCAACATCTTATTCTGGAAAACTTCAGTGCAGATTGAAAAACACTTGCTCCTCTAGTAAGGTTCTAAGAACAAAAGGGAGAAGGAAAGTGCCATGTATTTAACTTGAACTATTTCAGCTGAGCTAAGTAGTTTGGATGCAGAGCCAGAAGTCTGCCATTCATTCCTAATGTTCCTTTCTTTCTGTGGGAGGGCTGGCTTCCCAGTAACCAGTTTTCTCAACTACCAGATAATTTTAGGATAAATGATCCCAAGCTTCTTCAGCTGCAGAGACAATAAGTTTCCAGAACCTAATGAAAAGAACACGACTTCATGCATTAAGAAGAAGGTCTTGTTTATTTCTGAAGTTACCAGCAATCATAAATATTTGACCTCACATGGGTTTCCAAAAAGGCCCTGTAAATGTGGAATCAATTTTAAAACCAGAAGAGGAAAGTTCCCTTTCTAAAACTCTCTTCCCAACATTTGTGATTCATAATAAAAAAGAAGCAAGACTTGAGTAAGGCAGAAAATATACAGTCATGGAAATGTCATGAAAAGTAAACATCAGTAATTTGGAAGGAGTATTACAGCTTCTGAGCAGTGTATAAACAGCTTTTTAGATTATTTTATAGTTTTATGATTCCATCAAACTCAATGTCCAGTGATTTTATATGTGGAGGACATAGAACAGACAGATACATGCAAATCTCAGAATGAATTTTTTCATTTTGGACAAAAGCTCCCACCAAGATGAGGATATAAATGTGATTATATGTAAAATTCAGGTCTAAGGAGTTTATGACCAATGACTATAGACTTTTTTATCTTATTCAGTCATTTTGCAAAAGAAATCAAGAAATCAAATCCTAAATTTACTTCTTTAAATACAAAAAGGAACAAACATTGCACCAATGTCATTAATGGTCCAAATAAATTCACTTCTCCTTAATTAATGCAGACCTATTCCGTATGTGCTAATTATGATTGTGGGATAAAAATAACACTGAGTTAATATAACGAGGCCTTTGTAAATAAAAGGAAACTAAGAGAACATAAATTCCTGCTTCTTTGTATAGATAAAGACACCATGTCTTTCAAAAGGTAAGACTCAATCTACTCGTATGATTTACTGCTTTCAAACTAAGACATAGATACTGAGGACCTTTGACTTCCAGGACAATATGTGATTAAACTTTACAAACTTCCTCATTGTTTTGTTGAAGTAAAAGTAACAAGACTATGTCACCAGTTTACGGCTTAGATGAGGTAGATGAGAGCAAAATAAATGTAGTCTTTGATCTTATAAATGTTATAATACCTAGGTGTGGTGCTGGCTTTAGAGGGTTTCAGAAATCTGATGAGGCCAGGCAGAGCACAGCAGGGGCGTCTCTGCATAAAGAAGGCCCTGATAGGCCATTGTGTGAAGCTGTGAAGGTAAAATCTGGTTGGCAGTGGAAACCCCAAGAAGACATTTGAGATGCCAGAGCTGTAAGATATTTGCCAAGGACAGGGAGTTGGCACCAGCCTAAGAAAGAGATGTATGTTGCCGGCAAAGCTGAAAGAGCTGAGCCATCTCAGCACTTTGGAAGTCTCGCATGGAGCTACTGGGCTTTGTGTTTGACCTGCTGGTTTTTGGTCTTATTTTGGCCCTATTGTTTCCTTACCATGCCTCTATTCCTCCTTTTTGGAATGGGAATATGTATTCAGTTCCACTGTATGTTGGGAGTATGTAATTTGTCTTTTGATTATACAGGAGCTTACAGTTAAGAGATTGGCCTGGGTTTCAGAAAAGACTTTAGACTATAGACTTTTGAATAGTATTGAGATTGGTAAAGACTATGGGGACTTTTAAGGTTGAAACAAATGCATTTTGCTTTTTATATGTTCGTGAGCCTATGGTATGGGGGGACAGAGTGGAATGTGGTGGTTTGAATGAGAATGTCCCCCATAGGCTTCAAATATTCAGACATTTTGTCCCCAGGTGGTGGTGCTGTTTTGGACAGTCTTAGAAGGTGTGGCCTTACTGGAGGAAGTATGTCACTGGGGGTGGGCTTAGAGAGTTCAACAAGCCTTGCCAGTCTCCAGTTGCTCTACTTCCTGTATTCAGTGGGCCTTGCCAGCCTCCAGTTGCTCTCTCTCTCTCTCTCTCTCTCTCTCTCTCTCTCTCTCTCTCTCTCCTTCCTATATTCACTGGAAGATGTGAACCTCAGCTTTCTGCTCCAGTTCCTGCCACCATGCCTTCCCACCACCATGGACTCTAATTCTCTGGAGCCATCAATTGTAAGCTCAAATGAACTCTCTTTTATAAGTTCCCTTGATCATGGTGTTTTTATTGCAGCAACAGAAACATGACTAATACACTAGGGTTGAGGCGAAGACTCAGTCAGTGAAATATCTGCTAAGCAAACATGAAAACTTGAGTTCCCATCCCCAGCATCCATGTAAAAATTAGGGTGTGGCAGCATGTGCCTGTACCCCTAATGCTAGAAGCTAGAGACAAGCAGATCCTGAAGCTGACTGGCTGTCCATCCTAGCCAAATCAATGAGCCTCAAGTTCAGGGAGAGATCCTGTTTCAAAGAATAGGCTACAGAGTGATCGATGTTGCCTCTGGCCTACACTGCACACAATTTCAACGACAACATGCACACACCTGCAAACACACACACACACACACACACACACACATGAAACTAATGAAATAATATTGAAGAATAAAATCTACGGATAACCATGCAAATAACTAAATAAGCTAAAATCATGACAAGTTGTCATAAAAACAGAGTACCCTGAAGTATACAAAAGAAAGATTTGATGTAGAACAAAGGAGATCCAGTCTCTTTCTTAAAAAAAAAAATATGACGCTTTAGTTGCAATTTAAGCAAAAGAAGATTGAATAGTATAAATACTGTTGGAAGAAGAAGCTGCATGCCAGAAGACTGAGGGATTGAAGAGACTGGCTGACATGTAGAAGCAACTGAAAAGCCCACATTCTAGGGTTTAGTGCAGGAAGACAGATCTATGTGATGAGGGCTCATAATAAAAGAGCCTTATGCACTTTGCTAATGGCTTGTCTCTCAAAAGCCAAAAGTATGCGCTGTGCTAATGGCTTATCTCTCAAAAGCCAAAAGGAAGGCACTGGTGGTTTGTAAACACAGAGTAAGTAAAATGACCTAATTTCTATCTTCAAAGACTATTTTATATGGTTATTGTTGAAATTAGATTTGAGGGGCTGGAGAGATGGCTAAGTGGTTAAGAGCTCCGACTGTTCTTGCAGAGGACCCGGGTTCAATTCCCAGCACCCACACGGTGGCTAAGAACTGCCTTTAACTCCAGTTACAGGGGAATTTGATGCCTTCTTCTGACCTCCGTGGCAATGCACGACACGGGTGCACCAACCTACATGCAGACAGTACATTCATACACATAAAAAAATAAATAAAAATAAAAAAAGAAGTTCGATTTGAGAGAAGGAATTAGAAAAGAACTGATACCAGTTTGGAATGTGTCAATGGTGAGAATGGTGGGAAATGAACAAATTTTCGACTTATTTGGATGGTCTAATCAATACATATGGTTTGATTATTTGATTTGAGATGAGGAGGGGAAGGTGTCATAGACAGGATTTATATTTGGAGATGTAGGCATCTTGTTATATGTTAGTGTCATAAATGACCAGTGGAATACTAGATGAAGAACAAATTTCTGTGAAGTGAAGAGGAGAGTATCTCAGAGGTTATCTTTGACCTATTAACTGTCCTCTGGCACAGTTATATAAGAATAGTAGTAGTCAAGGAGGTCAGAGAGATGGCTCAATGGGTAAGAGCAACATCTGCTCTTGCAGAGGACCAGGATTTGATTCCCAGCACCCACATGGCAGCTAACAAACATCTGCAATTCCAGTTCCAGGGGAATCTGACACCTTCTTCAGACTCCATGGGCATAGCACAACACAGTTGCACTTACACATGTGCAGGTAAATACACTCACACACATAAAAGGAAAATGATAAAATATTTTAAATGAATAATAATCAAACCTGGGGCTCAGAGGGATGTCGTCAAATTGGAATCATTGGCTATGGGGAAGAATTAAGCCCACATGAATGGATGAAACCATTCAAGCAGAATGTGAGTTGCTGTGGTAAGACAGGGTAACACTGAACTCAGGAATTTCAAAATCTAGTAATCACAGATAGGTTGAAAAACAGGCAAAGATGCAGAAAAGGATCCAATATGAAATTAGAAAGGTAGAAATTATGGAAACTAAGAGAAAGCCATTATTTCAGTGTCATTCTTTCAATATCTTTCTACCCATGAAAACAAAAGTTAAAAATAAGATCATCTGTGTTTGAGATCTTCTCCTGTTATGGACTAGATATTTAGATGATTCACTATAAACTCTCTCATCTATAAAATAGGAGTGATAATCTCTTCTGACAAATTAGGTCATGATGGATTTCAGCCAAGATATTACTTTGAAAACTTAATTTTATACATGTCAAAAAAGATCTTGCCACTAATGAAACCCAAAACTCACATTTGATACTGATTTGTTAATGATTTCTATTCATTTAAGTTGTTATTCAAATATATAATATTAACTATGCAATCTTATGAGTACAAATTACATTATTTGAATTTATTTATTAGGTAAATATTATTTATGTGTTTATATAGCATAGTTAAGTGAAAATTAAATGAAATATTTCATTCCATTAGATAAATATCCCTATGTTGGCAAAACTTAAGTGACAATAGAGAGAAGAAAACAGCTATGCTTAAAAAAAAACATTTTTAAAGAGGAAAGTGCTGATCCTAACTATGACCACCTGCTAGAGGTTTGAAATTGGACTAAATAAATGGATATTGTTCTATTTCATGCCTACTCCTTTCTTCACTGCATAACTAAGTCCTAATGAGAACAGTTTTTGCTTTGCTGAACTATTTGCTCCTCATCCTGCTCAAAGCTTTCATCCTGCTTAGGTTTCAGAACATTCTTTTCATCTCCACCTTGTTTGTGATGGAGGTTTCGACAGACGCTGGTTGTATTTAGCAACAGTTACCATTTCTTATGGTATTCCATATGAATTCCTTATTCCATTATGTAACTTTATATCCTTCAAGGAGAAGAGAAAGCATAAAGGTATTTATTATGGAAAAAGGAGAGTCCATAACCCCTGGTAGCTATCTAGAGTTGAGGATGTAAAGATGAGAAAGTGTAGAGATTCCCTGGAACTGGAGTTAGTGGTAGCTGTTAGCTGCCATGTGGGTGCTGGAAATTGAACCCAGGTCCTCTGCAAGAACAACTAGTGCTCATAACCACTGAGCCTCTAGCCCCTTAATGTATTTTTATTGAATTTTTGTACCCTTCATGTAAAACATCTTAATCATCTTTCTACCCCTCCCCCATCCACACCCCCTATAGCCCTGGGACAGGATTTCATGCATTTTAATATGTGTTTAGGCCTATCAAGTTTGTGTACTGAGATGTCCCTTAGTGCAACAATATATAATATATATTATTATATCATATAATTATGTGTGTGTGTGTGGTGTGTGTGTGTGTGTATGGTGTGTGTGTTTATACTTATAAATATATATATATACATATATAGATAGATATGTTTTTGTGTTTAAGAGTTTTGCCTGCATGTATGTTAAGTGTACCTGTACATGCAATGCCCACAGACACCAGGGTCCTAGTTTTTTTCTTGTTTATGTCCATGCAATGGTGTATTCTGAAAAAGAACTCAAAAAATTATTCTTTCCAGAATGAAAGAAAAGGAGTCTCTAAAAAGAGGAAATAATTTAGTGAAGAAATATGAGCCTGTGCAAGGCTCACCTTTTGGAAGTGGAAATTGTCAAATGGCAGAGAGTGCAGCTAAGGGGACATAGAATACTCATCCAAATACCACTGCATTTTTGCCATTTGGATTCTCGAGAAAACAATTTCAAGTGGTTTTCTATCTCTTAATGAAAATGAACACTTGTACTTAGTGGTTTAAAATCTTTAGAGCTTCTGATGACCTTGTTCTTTCATTTACTTTAAAAATGATTGATTGAAAAACCTCAGTCAACATAGGATTCTGGAATTTAGGCTGATGTTTTAAAATGGTTAAAAATCAGTTTTCATATGACAGCATTTTCCATTGATAATTGAGATTCAATTACTTGGTATAAAGAGTCATGGAAACCGAGGAGAGAGTTGTGTTCCCTTCTTTAAAAAGCAACAGCTTAAAAATGAGATATTCTTTTTAAAATATTTCTATTGGTTCAAGAATTTCAATGTATTTGGGAGATATTTAGACCCCTTTACCCCTCTCCACTTGCACCTTACTTCCCACTTCATGTCTTCTAGAATTTTAAAATTAATAATAACAATGATATTATTATTTGTCTTTTTAAGGCCTATTGACTCTAGTGTGTGTTTCCTAAATACTCTTAGGTGAGGATCTGCCCCACAGAATTCTGGTCAACCTACCAGGCATCACACTACTTTTGTTTTGTTTTTTTCTTTGTTGGTATTGTTGAGACAGGGTCTCCCTTTAGTTCCAGCTGGCCTGGAGCTTGCTATGTAGACTAGGCTGGCCTTGAACTCACAGTGCTGGGATTAAAGGTGTACGCCACCAAGTCCAGCAGGCATCATATTAGTAAGGAAAGCCAACTCTCCCCCTCCCAGAATCTAACAATTGGCAATAGATCCTCACTATGTCTGGGGCTCCCTACCTACCACCCCCATTCATGATAGACCTGTCTGGCTTGGGTTTGTGGAACTCTTATGATTACTGTCATAAGTACTAGGGGTTCAATTGTGCAACTATCCTGTGGTGCCCAGACAACAGTTTCCATGTATTGCCTCTATTGCAACCAATGCATATTTTGCAAAGGCAGTTGATATTGCAGATCACAGGATTCACAGATGAATAAAAGCAGGAGGTATTCTTAAACTCTGGTTCTCAGAGTGGGATCCCTAAAATAAGAACTACCTGGGAATGTTCAGAACTATCAGTCCTTGGACTTCATGCCCGGCTTCCTGGATCAGTATATCTGGAGTGGTGTCAGCATTTTGTTCTTAAATAACGAGACTTGTGGAATTGAAAATCTGATAAAAGTTGAAAATTGTCTAGAAGAATAATCTTCTCAGTCAGGATGGAAGTTCTCATTGTTGTTGCTAGAAAATAACATCCCCTGCCCACGTTCATGCTGCTGTTCTTGGCTCTGGAGGGGTTTTTACTTTTCTTTTCTTCTTGGTATTTGATTTGAATGCTAGCTCTGATGGCTAGCCTTCCTTGTCAACTCGATGGAATTTAAAACTACCAGGGAAGGAAATCTCTGGGCATGTCTGTGAGGGATTATCTAGGTTAGGTTAACTGAGGTGGCAAGATCCAACCTAAAAGCAGGTGATACATCCCATGGGCGGGGTCTAGAGCTGAATGCAAATAGAAAGTGAGCAGAGCACACGCATTCCTCACTACCTTCCTCCTGACTCTGGATAAAATGTGACCAGATGCCATCTGCTCCTGCCACCTCACCTTCCCTGACATGATGGACCATATCCCCTGGAACTGTGAGCCAGAATAAACCTTTTCTTCTTTAAGTCACTTTTGTCACAGCAAGTAGACAAGTACTAATACAGGCAAGGCTTATATCAACTAAGTGTTCTGAGCTCCTATCCAGGTCTTCCATACTATCATTCATTCTTCTGGACTAACAACAATCTCACTACAGATTTTGGGGAGAGTATCCTTAAGATTTTATGGTCACTGGAGGAAACTAGGAACAGAGTAGCTAACTGCTTACCCCCAAATCAGAAAACATCAATGTGAGGAATATGGTGAAGGAATAGGATTTAAAAATGTATTGGCGTATGCCTTTAATCCCAGCACTCTGGAGGCAGAGGCAGGCGGATCTTTGTGAGTTCCAGGACAACTGGGGATACAGGAAGACCCTGTCTTGAAAAGCCAAAAAAAAAAAAAAAGAATAGGTTGGAAGATGCAGAACCTTGTGAATAACAAACATGAAATGGTGTTGTGACAATTCATGAGAACTGGCCTTTAGATGTTCTCCAACTTTGCTGATGCCGGAAAAAAGGAATAACCTAAACGTTAAAATAAGGTGTTAGTCTCCAGCACAAGACTAGATTTCCCAGATTTGCCTGTGGGAACAGAACTAAAAGGACAGAACAACTAAAAGACACTCTAAGCTAGCTACAATTTTTCAAAGGAATTACTTTAAACTTTCTTTTCAATAGGATATTTAAGACATATACACACATATGTGATTACCAAACTGTGTATACTTATCATTCTTCAAATATTAAAAACCTGTGCCAAGTGTTATGCTCAGTAGTTCTGGAGGAACATTACTGAACATGATGGAGTTGAGCCCAAGGTCTGTCAAATGTTTTATCAAGGCATATTAACAAGAAGTGTAGGGCACCAAGACAGCAAGGAAGTAACTAATCTAGTCTAGTATTTTCTGTGTACAGTGGAGATAGTGCTGTCTTAAGTTGATTCCTGAAGGATACACAGTCATTATTCAGGAAGAAAGAATCAGGAAATGTTTTCCCACAAAATAAAAACCAGAGACGAAGCAGGGATTGTGTGGCTTCTCAAAATCTTTACGGGAAGCAGCATTTCATAAGCCATCCATTTTTTTGTCTCCCTGTAGAACAGGTTGGCCTTTAACTCACAAAGATCCGCCTGCCTCTGCCTCCCAAGAGCTAGGATTAGAGGCATGCACTACTACGCCCGGCTCATCCTATTCTTTATCCCGAAGAAATCCTATTTCTTGCATGTTGGGATACTAACAGAAAGCATCCATCTCTCAGCCCCTCCCCTGCCAATTAAACAATGAATTTACATACAGTTGTCTTGTTTCTCACAGAGGATTTTTTTTTTGAGCAAAGAATAGTATAATTGGTGTTCTATTACTTTACTAAGGAAGATTAGAATTTTCCTTTCCTTGAATACAAATAATGACTACTCTCAAATCCATGATAACTTGAAAAAAATGAAAGATAATATATACAAATAAATTAAATATAGTTATTGCGGAGGCCCAAAGAGGGTGCTAAACCCCTGGAACTAGAGTTACAGATGGTTATTAGCCACCATCTGAGCTGTGGGAACAAGCCCAAGTTCTCTGGAAGAGTGGTAAGTGCTCTTAACTTCTGGGCGATCTCTCTAGCCCCTCGCATTTTTTAAATTATATACTTTCACTTTCCTTTTTAAAAACTGATATATAAAATTACATGTATTTGAGGTGGACAAGATTGCTTAGCCATTTAGGACCCTTCACAAATCACTTGTTCTATTCCCAGAATCTGTGTCAGATGGCTTGCTCCACTGGACCTGACATCCTCTTCCAGCTTCCACAGACATCTGCACACACATGCGGAAATCAATCACCCAGATACATACACACAACTAAAAATAATAAAATAAAAGTTATACATGTTTGTAGAAAAATTAAATTCCTTGTAAGCAAAATACATAATAAACAATTTGATCTCAAAGGTTTCCAATTGTGTCTGAAATCCAAATGAAATTTTCAAAATTATCTCATGAATTAAAAGAAAACCAAGAATACTAATATAAAACATTAAAAAAATTTTTTAAATTCATGGCAAACATTTAAGAAACAGGTTTTCCTAAGAGTACCCAGTAGATTCTCTAAGTCTTAGTGAGTAAAACCTTCATTTTGTTTGAAATTTAAACACAATTCACAAAAGATCAGACTCACTAAGATGTTTTCATAGTTCGCATTATACTATGAAATACAAAACTCAACTGGGAAAATGTATCCCGATTGATAGAAATAAATATCTCAGTATGTAAAAATGTTAGGGGACTCTTACTCCAAAGAAGCTGCAGGAAAAACAAAGCAACTTTAGTCACTAAAGAAAAAAGATCCAGAAAAATAGGACCAAAAAGAAAGAGTGACAATCTTCTTACCACATAATTGTGTCATTAAACACAATTGAAAATATGAGTTATAACCATGTGTATTCTGAATAGCAGTTAATTTCAGTGTTAAGGTCACTGATATAGTAAGCAATCTCTCCTGTGGCTAGTTAGATGACCTAGATTGCCTGATTCTTAATTCACATGATTCATATTAAAAGCACTGGCACAATTGGAAAGTGTGGGAGCAGGCTCAACAGAATTACTGACTACCAAAAGATAAATGGAATATAAATGGGAATCTAGCATCCTCTTTCCTGACTCCTTCACTTGGTTGAATTTCTGGTTATTCTGAGTTCTTGACCACAATGATTAGCCAACTTTTGATACATTTTTATGATTCATGGCCTAGTCTATCAATATATTATACATTGCTAATATCAGAAGGCTAAATACAACTTGAATATAATTAGGACTTAGAACTAGACATGCTACTGTGAGACACCTTATAATTGTAGTATTTTAAGTGGTAGGTCCCAGATTCTTGTAGAGATTCGATATGAATAAAAATTAATCAAATTTAAAAGTTATTTCTTCAGTTATAGTAGCCACATTTCCAGTATTATATAGCCACAGTTAGCTAATGCTTACCATTAATACACACTGTAGAACATGCCACCCAAGCCAAAAATTCTGACAACACTTCATCATCCTAACTTAGTGTATCTTCAGCAAACCTACTTGCATCAAAAGTTACCTTTTAAGGCACTGAGGGTTAAAAATTCAACATATATATATATATATATATATATATATATATATATATATATATATTACATTTACAAAATAGAACCAAAATAACAATACCTAATATGTTCCAGGAGTTCCAGAAAGAAAAATAGATGATGAAATATTACCACAGAAGCTTAGAATAAAGTAGTATGCAAAACTTTAGGAGCACACACACACATTTCTATTCTTCCTGAATAAAACTGTATTTTAATATATAAATCTCATGCTATAAATGGTGTATAAACATTTAAAATGTATTCTCAATAACGTATTAACTTTATAACTAGTGGACAATTTTCTAGTATCATGAACTATGTCTTCATGAATATCTTGTGAATACACACAATAGTTCATGTCCTATTTACTTAGTACAAATAATGAGAAGTAAATCCTTACCCTCATCGGTAAATGTCCAATGCATTTTCTTTTTCTTTTTTTTTTTTTTTTCGGTCTTTTTGAGACAGGGTCTCCCTGTACCCCCAGCTGTCCTGGAACTCACTCTATAGACCAGGCTGGCCTTGAACTCACAAAGATTCGCCTGCCCTGCCTCCCAAGTGCTAGGATTAATGTGCATGCGCCACCACACCTGGCCCAATGCATTTTCAAAGGGAAATTTGAAGATCTGGCGCTTTCAAAGTTGTAGTTTATAGATGTTTCGCTAACATTTGAAATAAGTCTGGGCAAAGAGAGACGATACTGTGTAGAAAAGAGGAGGAATATCAGGCTCTGGGAGGGTGTACCCTGACAGCCTCAGTTGGATTGGCCAAATAACAGAAAATCCCTGACCTTTTTTTGGTTGAATACTGTCATTTTTTATTAGTCAGTCCATTGGATTTCTGAGTTCTATTATTGCTTCTTGTACTATGGAGAAGTTTTTCAGTTTAATACAATCCCTTTTGTCAAATGTTTGTTTCTGGTGTTTGCACTTTTGGGGTCACATCCAGAAAACTTTTATTAGCTAGTCCAATGTCACCAGTTTCTACGTTTTCTTCTAGATACTTAAATTTTATATGAAAAGGACAGATTAAGGGGTTGGAGAGATGGATTAGTGCTTAAGAGCACGGACTGCTCTTGTAGAGGACCCGAGTTCGATTCCGAACCCACATGGTGACTGAGAACTGTCTTTAACTCCAATTCCAGGGGAATCTGACACCCTCTTCTGACCTCCATGGCATTGCATGACACGGGTGCATGAACATACATGCAGACATGCAGACAGTAGACTCATACACATAAAAAATAATAAACAATTTTTTTTAAGTCTTTAAAAAGAAAAGGACAGATTAAGGCTGGAGACAAGCCAAAATCTTGGCGATCAATAAAAAATGAGGGGCTGGAGAGATAGCTCAACAGTTAAGTTCACTGACTGCTTTTTCAGAGAATCTGGGTTCAAATCCCAGCACCCACATGGCAGCTAATTACCATCTGTAACTCCACCTCCAGGTGACCCAACATCTGACCTCCGCAGCATTGTGGGACCCAGGTGCCCTTACACACATTCAGACACTAATACAGTCATACACATAAAATAAAAATAATAAATTAAAAAGTAAAATAAATTAAAAATGAATAATTTAATCTTTATGTTTTCACCTAGTGTGTGGAATGTGGATAATGAAAATAAGCTCCAATCTGAGATTAAAGGTGTGATATTTTCAAAATGAAGGAAAACAAAGCTCAAGTGATCTGTGTAAGACACAATTTGAGAATCTGTTACTACTTAAAATTTTTAGGATATTCTTTAGCTATAGTTCAATGTACAAGTCCAAAATTCTTGTATAATTCCACAGTTTCTAGCTTACAAAACATTAGCATCCCTGTATTTTTCTCTGACATTTGGTCACTCTTTTTTTTTTTTAAAGAACTGCACTGAAGCATTCCGCTTCTTGAATGGAAAAATTTTGTTCTGCTTATTAAAGAGAGATCCCAACAGAAATTCAAAGTCAGATATATAATTTAAAATTGGCAAAGCTTCTTCCATGTGTTTGGCATGTGACTCATTTATAAGTGATTCTTATTCTGTGCTACCTGAAGTCCTATATCCCTGTCCAAGCTCACGAAGCAAGCTAATGAGAGAAATGGGATTAAAACATGAATCCTTGGTCTTGGGCTGATATTCTTTCCACTGTGTATTCAAATTAGTAAAAAAAATGACAATTTACCCCTTGGCTGAAAATATACTGGAACAAATATGGAATTCAGTTGAAGGTCTCTATGGAAAATCTCTCCCTCATCTGATACTGATGACCAGGCTTACAGA
This sequence comes from Rhizomys pruinosus, assembly GCA_009823505.1. NCBI lineage: Eukaryota > Metazoa > Chordata > Mammalia > Rodentia > Spalacidae > Rhizomys > Rhizomys pruinosus. Next base: position 1,947,872 of record VZQC01001118.1, on the reverse strand, counting down.
TATAATGGTATTACAGATAAATGCATCAACATTAACTAAATAGGAATTCTCTTGGGGCTGGAGAGATGGCCTAGTGGTTAAGAGCACCGACTGCTCTTGCAGAGGACCCGGGTTCAATCGCCAGCATTCACATGGTGGCTGAGAACCATCTGTAACTCCAGTTCCAGGGGAATCCAACACCTCTTCTGACTGCCACGGCAATGTACGACATGGATGCATAAACCTACATGCAGACAGTACATTCATACACATAAAAAAAAATAAAAATAAAAATGGGAATTCTCTTGTAACCCAGAACAGTGGCACCAACTACATAGTAAGTAGTAGTCTACCTCATGAAGAGTGTGAATTTTTCTTCAGGTATCTGAAATAATAAGAAAAGAAAAACTACAAATACCTAGAGAAAGGGTAAAATTACTGTACAAATTAAGGGTGTGGCTTGTGTTGAAATCTTGAGACAGCAATCTAGGGTTTCACATATTATATAACTTTTTCTATAAGCCTCCAAAGATGTAGATATGCTAATGTTGGGAAAGTTTTTTGTATACCTTGCTTTTGACATTATTTTCCAGAACTATAATATTATGTTAGATAAATATATCTTTTCAGAGTCTAGAGAAGGCTTTTTAATTGTCAAAGTTTAATAAAATGGCTCTCTCCAACGAAAGAGGCAAATTTGTTTGGAGTCAATTATATGGAGTTTCCTAAAGTCACAAGAAAAGATCTTTTCTAGTCTCTTCAGCTGGGATGTAAATGAACAATAAAAAGTACTCAACCAGGCTGCGGCTCACACCCATGGAGCCTGCAACACAAAGGAGCCTTAGACTTCTTCATGCTGTGTGCTCTTGAGATTTCCTCCTCTTGGGTGATGCTCCCAGTAGTGACCTGCTGGGTCCTATGACAGCTCTGCTTCATTATCTAAGGCTTTTTGACCAGAATCTGTGACACAACCTAGACGTTCTTCCCCCGCCCTCCTTTATAAATAAATAATCCTCACCTCAATAAATACGATCAATATCAAAGCCTTATCCCTAAAAATTGATAAACATTTGGCTACTATTTTAGCTTGTCTCTATTAAAATTTAATTTATGTATAATTCAGATATTTTAGTAGAGAAGTAAGTGAACTATAACAAGCGGAAACACTCACAACACCAACACAGGTTCACAGAACAGTAAATTTGAGTCATTACAGTCGGTTTTTCTTTCTTTTCCTCAACTAATCACCTCTTTACTTCAACCCCAGGCAAAAAAGGACCTGGTTTCTTTTTTTTTTTTTATGTGTATGAGTGTACCGTCTGCATGTAGGTTGGTGCACCTGTGTCGTGCAATGCCGCAGAGGTCAGAAGACTCCCTGGATCAGTAGTTAAAGACGGTTCTTAGCTGCCATGTGGGTGCTGGGAATCAAACCCAACTCCTCTGCAAGAGCAGTTGGCACTCTTAATCACTGAGCCATCTCTCTAGCCCATAAATGAAATTTTAAAATCAAACAATATTCCCCCTATTTTTATTTCCTCTTCCATTTTTTGAAATTCTGTGTGGCTGCTCTAGCTTCTTTACATTTCTACTTTAATTTCAGAACCAGATTTGTAATATCTAAAGATAGAGAAATCCACTTGAAGTTTTAATTTTCTGATCTATAGCTCAATTTGGGAAGAACTACCACATTGAGAAAGAAGTTGAAACTTTCAGAGCCTCGTTCTGTATCCTCAAAATCAAAAGTCAGAAATATGTGTTGCATGGATTAAGTAAGACATTCTATGCTAAATTTTTTACTATGTCTTGCACATAATAAATGTGTGTTATACTCGCTGTTGGTAACCCAGTAATTTCTTGTGCCAGCTCATGTCACTTTCACCTTCTCCTTGTAATATAGTGGGACTTATAATTACTAAGAATTTATTTAAAATGTTTTTACTAGATGTTTACTTTGTGGATAAATATAAATAATCATGAAATGAAGTATCTTGCTCAAAATCACATAGTGACTGGTACCAAATTAAATCTGGTCAGACTGTGAACTAGTACAGTCATTAGTCACTGTGCAAAGCATTATGGGGGTTCCTCAAAAAAACTAAAAATATACTATGTAGTTCATGGAACAAACAAAGACAAATCAAGCTGATAGTGAGCTCAAACCTTCATCTTTACTAGAAGATGTGATGCATGCTACGGAAAGAGAAAAGCAACCCTCAACTGTAAAATAACTTTGTGAGTTGTTATAACAACTGGCCTGGCAAGATATGTGCACTGGTTTCATAGTGTCACAAATGTTATGGGAATAACCAACCACTTTCTGACTGTATTTAAAGTGTGCTTCACAAAAAGGGGCTCACACCAGGCACTGATACCAAGGTTACGAACCTGTAGCTAGATAGGTCACGGGCCTTGGCAAGAATCTACTGCTAATATTATACTAACAGATATAGTATTAAACTGACTCAATGGCTTCCTGTTTCACTCAAAGAATAGTGCATCTCTCACCTCTCACAAGAAAAGCTTCTTATTATAGCAGATGCCAATTAACATCGGACCCACAACTGATAAATGTGCAGAGAATAAGAAACTGGTAAGTGCATGAGCACAAATAGGACACCATATCACACCCTCACCTCCCATAACACACCCTCACCTCCCAAGGCACAGGCCTCATTGTGGAGCACGGGAAGAAAGATTTTAGGAGCCAGAGGTGGTGGATGAATACAGGAAATCTCTTGTCTGGACACCACAAGACATTTACATATATGACCCCACCACACACACAAGACCTGTGCCAGACCAAGCCATACAAAAACCAGAATGGATGGGGCAGGAAGCCTTAACCCTAGCTGGAGATCTATTGGCAACAGCTACTAAGAGAGGGAGAGTCAGTTTTCTTCAAGGGTGTGATGCCTGGTAGGTTGATTGGATTCCAAGGAATGGACCCATACCCAAGATCATTTAGGGAACACAAATTAAACTCAATGTGTGTTTTAAAATGAAAAATAACAAAGCACACAAAGTCAAGAAGGCCAGTAAGATGGAATGAATATGGGGAAGGGCCTGCATATGATCAAAATACAGTGTAGGAAATGATTAAAGAATAAATAAAATATTTTTAAAATAAAAATTCCAACTGATGAATAACTATATTACAACAATTTTAAATTATTAAAAAATCTCTCTAAAACCAAAACTCTACAGTAATAGATGTTTAAAAAATTTATGGAAGGAAACTAGGAGAACACTCTCAGGACATTGATTCATCCTAAGCAGAACTAAAATGAATCAACAAGAGACTCTATCTAGCCTTTTGGTTCTATTCAGTCTATCTATACCCTGGAACTCACCACATTTCCTCTCACCTGCCCTCTCTGGCTCCACCATCATTTCACACACTCATTTCTCAGCCCTCCTACCTCTGACTAAAACCTGAAGCCCAAGTCAAGGCCTGGCCTCCTCACTGTTAGCAGAGCCAAATAAGATGGGACCCCTTCAATACTCCATTCATTCCCTCTCTCCGGAATATCTCCCCTGAAGCAGATGTTTTGGCTCTCAGATTACCTGCTCACAGCTGTGGTGCAGCTGACAGAAGCCAGGGATATTCATTTTGGTGCAAATAACCCAGCCTGCTTGGCTAGCCTTGCCTTATTTGACCGTTAACACGTTTTAGGATGACTTCACACTGGAAGCTTCTGGATAATTAACACATTCCTCTCTCAAACTTTTCTTGTGTCCGGTCCATTTCAGGTACTATTTCTTGACTATGTTTAGTCCTTGAAGAACATTCCAAATAAATTAAATGAAAAAGATTATGAATTTAGAATGTTCACGCCTAGCACATCTACCATTTAGTAGAAACAACTGAATTAATAGCTGAAGAGAAATGTAAATATTTACTTTATGATCCTGTGCCGGGCTTCAGTGGAATATTAATTTTTATGTTAACACTAATAAACTCGTGCTACTTTAGGGTAGAAAAGGAAAGGACGTAATGGAAACAGTGACATATTCCTTGATTATATTTTACTTGACTCCAAACCATAAACACTTTACTGACTCGAGGGCCTGGAATGAATTGGAAATGGTAGAATATGTTTTCATATAAAAGATTTCAATAGAATAAGGCATATTTCTTCATACCAGTTACTGGTATTAAATGTCATGCTCAAACATCTTTTCCCAACTCTGACACATGAAAACAGTTTAGTGTAATGCAACAGGGATGCTGATTCCATTCCAGATGTGAGCAATTACGAAAAAGCAATGAAGATGAGAAAAGTGCAGGTCCTGCCTCAGAAAGAGCAGTAAAAGGGCTTCTTCTGGCATTCTGAAAAGCTCAGACTACTCTTAGCCTTGGAGGAATAAAAGGTTCATGACTTAACTGGAATGATTGCTACCTGAGCTTGAAAAGACAGAAATGAAGGAAGAAGACTGTTGAACTTGGCAAACTGCCAGAAATGTCCTTTGAGTCATTTGTATCACACCATAGGAAACAGAAGGCCATGGGCACTAGAGATGGACATTGAGATTTAGTTCCGTATCCAGGACTCAAGGAAGAAAACTGTACATTTGACTAGAAGAAATTTTAATTAGATAGTTAACTTATAATTTGGGATTTGAGAACATACAAGAAACATTTTCTTGGTTTTACAAAACATATGGAAGGAGACTTTTACACACACAGAGAGAGAGAGAGAAAGAGAGAGAGAGAGAGAGAGAGAGAGAGAGAGAGAGGCAGAGACAAAGGCAGGCAGACAGAGAAACATAGAGAAAGAGAGACAGAGCCAAAGATCCAGATAGAGACAGACAGAGAAGGAGAAAGAAGAGGGTTTCATTTCTTAGGAAGCAAGATTTAATTAATTCACTTAATAATATGTTAATGCCACAGATTTATTATAATTATATGTTTATTTTCGGTTTTCTTAACATATACTACTTTCAAGCCATCCTTGTACCCATCCTGCACTAGCTCAGAAAAGGCCTAAGAAGTCACATTCCACAGGGAGGTGGAATTTTTTTTTTAAACTTGTTATTAAAAGTGAAATTGAGCTAAAGAGATGGCTTAACCATTAAAGGCTCAGGGTCACAACAGAAAGACAAAAAGGAAGTTATCTAAGGAAATCTGATAGAATCAAACCATTACCATATGTGAGCTAACATTAGGGAAAAGCCAAAAGGCAGACGCAGTAGAGCTCAGGGGAGATGGAGCTCCATGTGAAGGAGAAAGGCTTGTAAGGCCCTGCTCCCAGCTGAGGAGACACAGGCAGTGAATGACTGCTGAGGGAAGGAAAGTCAGTTTTCTTGAAGAGTGAGCCGAGCCCTCTTATGGGGCACTCAATCCTGAATGGTCAGTTTTAAATCCATGTACATGCAAATAACACTAACTGGACTCAGTATGCTGTGTGTATGTGTGTGTGTCTCTGTGTGTGTGTTTGTGTGTGTGTTTAACAACAATAGGAGGAGTGCAAATCATGTAAATGAAATGGACAAATATATGAAAATCTTAAAAAATGGATTATGAAAATATTTGTAGAATGTGTGGGAGAGTGTAATATGGATGCATTACACACATGTATAAAATGGTCAAGTAATTAATAAACATATATAGTAGGAACCCTGCTTTACTTTGGAGGTTTATGTAGCACTTACGGCAGTTTGAGGATGCAAAGAATGAGGAGACTTGTGGGGCAGGAAACACAAACCTAGCTGCCAGACCATACAACAAATTTTTCTACATAAGGCTGTAGAATGGAAGATCCTCCATAGCTGCAGTGAAACAAAATTTTATTCAGCATCTGAGGAAAAAGAAAAACAGTTCTGCCAAGGTCTGCCTCAAGACTACCAGGGAACTACAGGTGTTGAAAGTTGTAAAATCCGACAGCAATAGAAACTAAAGTACACAATGATATGGAGGGAGGAACTCCATGCGCCTTGGGTGGAGTTATTTCATAACCGTCACAAGCCTCCCCTGTCTGTATTTTGGGCCATGCATCAGAGCACTTGTCTGGGTCACCCTGTCATTACCACTAAGGCAGTTAGTGACAGCTAGAGAAGAAGCAGAAGTCCGATTGGCACTTTATTACATAAGATTTATTTCAATTCCAGCTCCACTTATGCAATAGTATTTCAGTCTCGGACCACTTCCTGATAGTTTTCACATGTTGCTATATATAAACATCTTAGCTTTTACACTTGATAAATGCTGTCTTTACTACAAAATCCAGAACTGTCTAACCTTGCCAATGTGATTTATAAGATTTAGAAGCAAGACAAATAGATGCTCAAGCTTGATATAACATGTATGTGATCATTGCCCTCAATATGGCCATGTTATGTGCTTTAATTCTTTTAATATTAGAGAATATATCACATTTTACTCCCAGAATTTCTGAAATCATCAAAAAATAAGATATAGTTGACGTATTTTGAAAACACCAGTGGCTGACATAGAAGTTGGTCATCTTATTAAGTGCTGTTGATGTTTTCTTATGATGGCAATTGCATTCTGCATGAGCTCATTATGAAACTAGAATTTAAAATTGTATCAACTACAGCTATGGAGTTTTGTTTTCGGTTTAATGATGTTGTATGCATAGACTATGGAGCTATGAAGACTTCGATGAGTTTTTTCGCAAAAGGGCTTCACTTGTTTTCCCAGACATGAGTTCTCATATCTATTCCTCTTGAGCACTTTCTCATTGCCACTTGCATATTTTGTGTATTTCCATTCATGTATTTTTCAAGGCCCTATATCTGTTGAGTATAGAAGTGAACTTTATTCATCTTCATGTCTCCCAATGTTTTTAAAACTTTAGCCTGAGCTCACTGCTGCTGATATCATAAGCCTTCACTTGTCCCTAACCTGAGTAGTTCCTCACTTTTAGCAACAGACACATCTAAAGCTTCTCTTGAGGCTTTGACCTTGAAGCGTTGGATTTCCTGTGTCTTTCCCTCAACATATGTATGATTCAAATATTTATACAGATTTAATTGATTTCACAAAATTCTCAGTCTACCTATAGGCTCCAGCATTTCTGGGCCTCTAGTTAGGCTTTCTCTTTACTATTATTCTTTTTTTTTTTTTTTTTCTTTTTTGGTATTTGACACAGGGTCTCCCTTTAGTCCCAGCTAGCCTGGAGCTCACTCTGTAGACCAGACTTGCCTTGAATTCACAGAGATCCACCTGCCTCTGCCTCCTGAGTGCTGGAAATAAAGGGGTGTGCCACCATGCCCGGCTTTACTCTTATTCTTAAGGATAGGTAAGTTTATTCTATCTGTAATTAAAAATAATTCCCAAATTTCTCTCTCTTTAGCCAACTTCAATGAGAAAAGTACTCATCTCTTATATTCTAAACAGTTATATTTTCTTTTTCTTTTTTTTTTTTTTTTTTTTTTTTTTTTTTTTTTTT
>VZQC01001118.1:1909414-1929637 GCA_009823505.1 Rhizomys pruinosus | reverse complement strand
TGCTTCATTAGTAGGATCGAAAGGTTATGCCTGGACAAGCTGGCAGCCCATGAAAGAAAACAGCCAGAACTGACTAGAGACCAAGACATCAGCTCCAGAGAAAGTAGAGTGTTTTGCTTCTCATCCACCTGTGCCCCTTTTCTAAGCCTAGGGAACAATCTGCGGAAGAGGGGGCGTGGTAGAATGTAAGGGCTTCGATTGGGGTTAATGGTGAAACTACAACAATATAGACTGGACACTCATTTGATCAACTTGATTGAACATACAAGCCCCCCCCCCTGCTGGATGGTGGGACCCATGAGCTGTGTGGGTTTGGGCACAACTGCTTGCAAATTGGTTTTACATGAAGAATGCTTATACTCACAAATTATCACTTATTGTTAAAAAAAATGAAAACAAAACAAAACAAAAAAGCAGAGAAAGATGCAGAAAACTTACTGCAGAATGCATGAGCTGGGATGGGTAGGGGTAGGGTGGGGGGAAGAGAAGGGGATATATGCCTGAACTGAATTGGAAAATGATGTATGAAATACACAAAGCATGAATAAAAAAATAAAATTCTAAAAAATAAATAAATAAATAAATAAATAAATAAATAAATAAATTCCCTGAGAGAAATATCCGGGGAAGTTAAGCTGCCTTCGAGGCCCATTTTAGCTGCGACCTCATCCTTTTCTTTACGTCCCTCACCTCTTTCTAAAGGTCATTCTAGAGGCTGGAGAGATGGCTAGGTGATTAAGAACACTGACTGTGCTCGCAGAGGACATAGATATGATTCCCAGAACCCACATGATGACTAACAGCTCTCTGTAACTCTAGTTCCAGGGGAATCTGACTCCCTCTTCTGACCTATGTGGGCATCGCACTACACAGATGTATTACTTACATGCAGCCAATACAATCATACATATAAAATAAAAACAAACAAATAAGTCATTTATGCATTTCCTCACATATTTACATACTTACATGCTGCCCAGCAGGTCTCTCCTCTGCACATGTAAAGGATTACAAGTACAACCTCCTTTGCGTATTTAACTTGCCCTCATTTCACTAGTATTTACTGAACTGATTGACAGTGAATATCAGATCTCTGTGTATGTTTGAAGAACAGATGGAGGATAGGGTCATAGTGGTCCCAGTAAATCTTAGCACCAAGCAGTGGCTGACAGCAATATTCAAATCTGGACTGCAGGACTAGACTTCCATTTTCCGACCAGACTTAATTTCCACTCTTTTTCTTCAGGAGATTAAAGCTAAATATTGACCTATAGACTTCTGGACCCTAGTTTCTAGTTCTCATCTGCACAGACCAAGGCTAGAGGTAGAGTCAAGAAAACTGTAACTCCCATGGTCAGTTCCCTGTCCATACGTATGGGTTGCAATCCCTTGATTGCCTCCCAGAACTTAAAGGAAAGACGCTATTGCTGAAGGTAGGACATAGTTCGGTGACTGGATTTGGGACAGTTGGAACTGACTTGGAAGTCACTTCCTCAGAAGTGGCTCTCATAGCTTTGGAGAGCACTAGGCAAGCTGCTAAGGGAAAACATCAACCAATGGTCCAACTCCAACTTCAAGATCAAATAATCACATCAGTGACCAGCACAGCATACAGTATTGTTACAGCAGTGGCACTTTTATCTTGGGGGACATCTATGGCCAACAAATCGGACTTAAAGCCAACTCAATGGGAAGAAGAGCATATATGGTATTGTAAACATAGCCAAATACACATGGTTGGAGATGTATAAATCTTAGAGAAATCCCCAAGACTGTCACATACCTAGGCTAATGTAAACTCTTACTAAGTGTAAAATATGTATCCTTATATTTACAGTCAAGTATCCCAGTCACCACCCATCAAAGATGCTTCTATCCCCATTCAAAGCACAATTTGTGAAAGGTGGTTCCTGGAGCTCCCTGAATAATTTGTACACAGCTTCACCAAACCGGTACCATTTGTGGCTGAGGCCAATTTCTTTACTATTCTCCACTTATACTAACCTCATATTTTATTTCACCTTAGTGACCAGTGAGTAGTTTCCAAGTCTGAATTACCTATTGCACATCATACTTATTACCCAATGCTAGCTTAATGCTTAGAATAATTTTTCTATTATGTTACTAAACAATTAATAATCAGAAAATTGGTGAAGCAATTACAGTCTGTAAGGCACAATGGATGGGATTTGATGTACTCCAGATGCGTACCTCTCCACCCTCTCATACCCTCCACAGCATAGATTGTGGAAGAATACAAGGCCAATAAGTGGACCTATTTGGACATATACTGGCTCTGTTTTCTTCTTTCCTTTTCCCAGTTTGGGGAAAGATGGCTTTGAATTCATTTTTTTACACTTACTGAAAAGGATGTAGAAATAAAATTTAATTACTGGAAAAACCATTAAGCAGAAAGTATATTTTATTCCACCAAAGCAATGAGTTTTTTGGGGACAAAACTCTGAAACCTCTTTAGTTACCACAACCCCAGAAATTAATGGAAACCTCACAAATTAGGCAGTGTCTTTGCCCTGCCATCACAGTGGTCATTTAGGTCAGGGATGCAATTTGTTCTAATGCGTGCTTCATCTGTCTGGCAGTTTGAACCTAACTGGACTAACATTTTTTTCCTACTACCAGGATCTAGTTACCACGGTCATGCAACAAATCAGCCTACAACAGAGTAACTTAAAACAGTAAATTACAGCCTCAAAGTTTTGTGGGTCAAGAATCTAGAGAACCTACTGTGGTCCTTTATACTTTGAGGCCTGTCATGAAGCTGTCATCAGGCTGGGTATGCCTGGTATCACACAGAGGGCTTCTCAACTCACAGGCCTTAAAATCTAATATGGCAAAGCTGAGTCTCTGCAAACATATCTGTCTCTGTGAAAACCCTTTCCATGTTCACTCCAGAACAGAGAGAAGAATATAGCTGGGCATTTTATTTTTTTTTTTTTATTTATTTTTTTTTTATTTCTGTAGATGTATGAATGTACTGTCTGCATGCAGGTCTGTGCACCCATGTCGTGCAATGCCGTGGAGGTCAGAAGAGGGTGTCGGATTCCCCTGGAACTGGAGTTCTCCTGGAATTGGAGTTTCAGACGGTTCTCAGCCGCCATGTGGGTGCTGGGGATCGAACCTGGCTCCTCTGTAAGAGCGGTCGGCGCTCTTAACCGCTAGGTCATCTCTCCAGCCCCTAAGCTGGGCATTTTAGATGTCGAAGGTGCATGTCAGAAAAGGGGAAGTCAGATGAGGAAGACATGGTGTCACTTCTGGTGTGCACTTTGGTTGAGACAATTACAATCTACAAACTAACAAGTAGAAGGAAGTCTAGGATATGTTATAGGAATGATGTATAGGATGATGATGTTTAAAAACTACTACTGATCCCCTCCATAACTTATACATGTGAAGAGATAGAATGCAATGATATAAAGGCAAAAAAAAAATAATGGAGTAGGAAGGATTAAATGAGGTTGGGAAGGGAAGTGAGTGTAGAGGAGGGAGTATGGAGAGAGATAACTTACTAATGATAACAGAGCTTAATATTTGACAGTAAAGCCATTTGTTTGACTAAGGACTAAGTAATTTAGAAGCAATTTTATGACTGATGCACCAACCTAATTGGAGGCCTATTGAGAGTCAAATTTCAACTTCCAAAGACAAGCTTATGATTTTTCACAGGTAGGAATGATGCTAATAATAAAAATATGAAATAAATGAGTAATTTTAAATCTTTGGTACTGTCCTCAAGGCATCATCTCTACCCGTTAGCTTTCGGAGTGCTGGAAGGTGCTATGCCTGCTACCAGAAGAGAACATTTTCAACCTTACCCAGCTGTGACCCCTGAAAGCTGTAATAATGACGGTCCTAGAAAGATACACCCACTAGTAGATTAGTGGCATGAAGGTTATGGGAACAACTAACAACCATTTTCTGACTAGATTTAAAGGTCACTTTACAAAATGGAGCCCATTCCTGGCACTATTATCCCAGCCACACACCTGTGGCTGGACAAGTCACAAGACGTAGGAGAGAACCTGCTGCTATCATTTTGCCTCGGGAGGCAGAGGCAGTCAGATCTCTGTGAGTTCAAGGTCAGCCTGGTCTACATAGTGAGTTCCAGGACAGCTGGAGCTACAGGTAGACCCTGTCTCAAAGAGACCAAAAACAATAAAAAATAATAGTACATTGGAATTTTATAAAATCAAGAAATTAGCCTATATTGCTTTTGTGTCTTATTACTGTCTAATGTTATCCTAATATATATTCCATAATGAAGAGCATCCTATTTCATGAACCATTTATTTATCAATTACAGGCACTATCAGATATTTAATATAAAGGTAAATGATGCAGATATTTCACTTGAAGACCTCACTGTCTCATGAAGAGTATAGACATGTAATCGTAATAAGGAATACAATTTCTGGGATCTAAATGTGGCATTTTGTGATATTCCCTCTGCATGTACTGTTTCATTAGATGTTCATTAAGGATTTAAGAAGGCTGCCGTTACTATTGTTATTGTTGTTCCTATTCCAATTTACTATTAAAGACACTAAAGTTCAACAAGATTAAGAAAATTGTAGAGTCAGGTTCTCATCCTAGGCATTCTAACTGTGTAGTCTCATGCTGACTCAGTCATGAAGGGCAGTATGAGGAATGTGAGAGCAAGAACGCAGAGAGGGTGTGCCAATTTTATTAAAAGAAGGCTATCCAAAACTCGTTCTGGGCAGAGGTGATTCTTATGCTGCTCAAAGAAATATAGGACCATAATGCCTTCACGTATTCTCCAGGAATTTATCTACCTGGAAGAGGACAGGAAGCCATTGGAAGGTTAAGGGGAAGAATGACAGACTAATATTTATAGTCTTCCCAAGTTTTCCTAATATTAAAAGAATATTAAAAGAATACCATACCTGCCATTTTCCTATGAAGTCAACTGCTTGTTTCTTATAGAACCGAAGAATTTCAATTCATTCAATTTTTTGGAAGGAAACTACTTGTTCTGAACGCTTTGTCCTTTTTTATTTTGTTGCTTTCTTTTACTGTTGGATCTCTGAGAAAACATTCCAACTTGTCCTCCTGTCAACAGCCAAATCAGACTGATGATGAGAACAGCATGCTATATTAGTAAAAGAAAAACAAGGTTGTAAACCCTGCTTCAAAGTCTTCATGTTACTCTTGGCTATAGCTGGGGAAAAGGCTTGTAGGCAGTCAAGCAAGGAAATATAAAAGGACAAACTGCTGCAAGTAAACCAGTGATTAGGTAGCACAGTTAGACGTGGAATAAACGTTAAAACCAGTTCCTAAAAGATTGTCCAACACTTGGTCCACGCCGTGTAAATATACATGGAATGAATTAATGTTGCAAGCTATTCTTTGGTCTCAATTGCACTGGTGAAAGTAGGTAAGGATTTCTCAGCACATTCTCAGCTCTGTGTTTTAGGCTGGATAGTGAAGAACTTTTTATAATAACCTGTTTCTCCAGGGTTAAACTCCCTTCAAATGCAAAACTGAAAATGAACCCTTAAAGGTCTCTGTTAAGAGAAAAAGTAAATTCATTGCACAGGCCATTCAATTTGTCTGTGCCTTGAACATTGTAGGCATTCAATAAATGCTTATGAGAATAGGAGAGAGGACTATGTAATGCTCACACAAGGCTACAAATAAGCTCAACTGTAACATAGGAACAGAAGTAACAATTTAAACAATAAACAGATAACACTGATGTTAAGCAGCTGGGAGAAAGCCAAGTATTGGCCTTGCCACTTAATTTGTGCTGTGGTACAAAGAAGATTCTTTTGTCTTAAACTCTTTTTTTCTTCTGTTATATATATATATATATATATATATATATAAAATGTTATATATATAAATATATATAAAATTATATATATATATATATTTTTATATATGTATATATATATATAAATATATGTGTGTGTGTGTATAAACACTTTACATAATATTGGTCTTTGAGGGTTAATTAATATAAGCAAAATCAGTATTTGATAAATGCCAGTCCATCACAAGATGTTAAATTTAAATACATTAAACCTCAATGACAAAGACAATTGTCTATAAGGGCTGATTCAGTAGACCAAGCCATCATTCACAGCCAGCATCTATTTGGGTTAGTTAGTTGGTTGTATTATACACCATTACTAAATATTTTCTTCTTACTTCCACAGTCCAACATTATATTCATACCCCCTTTTTAGGGTTCTATTAAGAAAACAGAGCTTTAGAGACAGAGAGATGTTTCAGCAGTTAAGAGCAGATAGTGCTCTTCCAGAGATCCTGAGTTCAGTTCCAAGAATTGAACCAACATGGGTTGGTTGCCTCACAATTGCCTGGGGAATCAGATGCCTTTACCTACAAGAACCTGCACTCAAGTGCACATGCCCACCCAGAGACAAACACATATTCACATAATGAAAAATTTTTAACTAAATCATAATTTTAAAAAAATGAAAACAAAGCTGTATTTGGAATGTTCTACACCTTCCAAATGATTTCAGTTGTATTCATTCATTTATTTCCTTTAGTATTTTTATTAATTCTTTGAGAATTTAACACAATGTGTTTTTTTTTACCACGTTCACCTCCAACTCTTCTCCTTACACCTTCCAACCCACTCTCACCTCCCTACTCCTCCCAATTTCACTTTTTAAAAATGTATCAACACATCAATTGCAATTTGTGCTGTCCATATCCTTCTGGGTATGGGGCCATCCCGTGAAGCATGGTCCACCTGCCAGGAACCACACTCTTAAAGAAAGAAAACTGACTCTCCCTCCTCTAGAATCCACCAACTCTACATAGCTCCTCAGTTAGGGGTGTGAGTTCACAAAGCCCTTTCTTACCCATGCTAGAACGTTGACTGGTTCAGTCTATGCCCTCTGATAAGAAGTACTGAGTAGCATTCACATTGTTCTTCTAAGAATGGAGTGCTGCATTTCTGGTATTCCAGATGTTACTCTTTAGTGAGCATAATCTTTTTTTGGTGCTGATCAGTGGTTCTTCATGACTTATCTGGGCAGTTCATTTGCTAGAATACTGAAATTCCTGGTGAGGTTGAATCTCATAATAGCTCTCCATTTTTCTCTCTGGGAGAAGTACACTCAGGTCAAGGGCATGATCAGATGAAAAAGAAGCCTTGTCAACAGGAGTGGTTTGTTGAAATGAACCAAGACTCCTAAAAGCAAGGCTGGGTGTGGCCTGCAGACAGTGGCTTTGCCTATGGAGCTGCCAACAAGGCCTTATGTAACAGAGGGCCTGCTTGAATCCAGCAGGAAACCCAAGTCCAGACGCCACCCTGGCTCCCGATGGCTGCCAGGTCACAGCTGACTGTCTTCTTTCTCCCCTCTTCCCATGAAAGTGACCCAGAGCAGATTTTCCCCTCACAGCCTGAATTCATTAGATTTATTTTCTCCCAACCATGCAGTAGAGGTTGAACTGCCCTCATTCATAAGCTGACTCCAGACCAAAAGAAAGAGACAGCAGGATCCAGCTATTGCACCTAATAAAATGTGTTCAGTGGAAATCACAAGAAAAAACTGAATGAAAAAAAAAAAAACATCCTAAATAACATGGATCTTCCTTGGGAATCTGCACTGAAATGCCAACACTTTTTTACAAGTCTCAGGGTGTAAAGATACTTTGGGCCTTCATCCTGAAAAAATAATCAGCCTCTTCCCCCTTGAACATCAGGTCATCCCTAGTTTCATATGATTCTGGAGGGAATTTTTTCTCTCCAGAGAAGCCCTATGCTCTTTAAAGAAAGTAGATGGAGCTTCAGGCCAGAACATATGCAAAAGCTTGAGACTTCAACAGCTCCTTCCGCAGCCCCACTGCCTCCTCCCACAGCCCTTACTAGCACTGTTCATAATTATTTGCTGTCATGAAGCTCTTGCTTTTGGCAATAAACACTTAGCACATTGCTACTGGTTTCTGCCAAGACAGCATGCCCCACTCAGATTTATGGTCTAAAATATGCAAGACTAACTTTCATACCGTAATTTAGTGAATAAGAGAAAGTTGATTGTATAAAAATTGACCTCTCTCCCCTCATCCACTTCCCTTCCTTTGCTTATGGCCGGACCAACCTGCAGACTCTACCAGAATATGGGAAGGCTTTACCTGGAAGAGGCCTAATGGGCCCTGTGTAAGAAAACTGACTTGGGGCATAGTTATCAAATGAAAGGAGCCAGGGGGCTGAGTGGTTAAGAGGACCAGCAGCTCTTCCTGCACAGGACCCAGGTTCAATTCCCATCACCCATATGGTGACTAACAACCATCTGTAACTCCCAATTCCAGGGGATTGTACACCCTCTTCTGACCTCCACAGGCATTGCATGACACAGGTACACCCACATACATGCAGTCAATACACTCATGCCATAAAATAAAAATAATAAAAAGGGAAATAAGTCAAAATCATAAGTAAAACAAATTCCCCATCCCTGCTAGCCTACACTGCCATCGTTGATTTTGCTTTCTCTTTTTTAAGCATCTTTTTGCATTAACACATAAACCAATGGGTCTCATTCTGTTATTTTCATACATATATGTCATTACACATTGTTCTTTAACATTCATCTTATTCAAGTCAATACATCAGGGAGCATAATAGCCTTTGATGGTAAGATGTGTATGAGTTCTAATTCACTAAACTTCTTTGGGTCTCAATCTCTGTTATTAAATGAATAAATAAATGATAAAATAAAATCTTTGCATGGATGTAAGGGCTGAATATAAACCTAAGTTAAAATGCCAGATAAAGAACTGGAATTTAAGCTGGCTGTGGTGGCACACACCTTTGATCCTAGCACTGGGCAGGAAGAGGCAGGTGGATCTTTGTGAGTTCAAGGCCAGACTCGTCTACAGAGCGAGTTCCAGGACAGCTGGGGCTGCAGGGAGACCCTGTCTCAAAATAGACCAAAAAGAAAAAAAAAAAAAGAATTGGAATTTAAACAAAATAAAAGCTACCCCATCCCATCCTCTGGTTTTCACCACACTGTATCCAGAAAGCTTGTTTTCTTTTTAGCCCAGCTTACCTATCCTATAGTATCTAAAAAGCTATTGGTACCAAATTGACCTCTAATTTGCCTTTTAGTCCCTCAGAACATTGTTGTACACTTTGTTTTAATGACTTGACCATAATTTGGAAAAGTGTACTAGATCACATTGTTCCTTTCAGACAATATCCTCATTTTAATAAAAATGGAAGCAGTACTAAACTTAACCCAAAGTCTTGACATCCTCAATGAACTAAGCTGGCAACCAATTATTTATGTAAGTATTAATTCAAAGAACACTGAAGTACAGCTAGAGAATGGCAAAGATGAACAAAATCTCCAGAACATATTGTCTAGTATGGAAGATAGACACACAGAAATAATTAGGTTGGATTCTAGGGAATGTTAAAATAGATGCTGAACCAAAAGTCATGGGACAATGTGGGAGAAGATGAATTCTAGTTGGGGGACTATAGAGGCTTTTCTTACAATAAGCATATTTCAACTAAAATTTTCAGATTGTAGTTTAGCACAGTGTGAGTACATTAGGTAAAGACCCAGGAGCTGTTGAGTGTGTAATGCTTTTGGGAAAATGACAAGTAGAATATGGTAGTTATGCTATAAATTATAGGATCAAACTACATCAGTATATTCGGTCAGCAAAATATGGATTAAAAGTGTTTAATGTGCCCTTTGTTCCATAAACTAACAAAATAAAATTGTTTTTGTCATTTCAAAAATTATACTTCTTCTACATATGTTTTTATATCAGATGAAAGTAGTTATTTTCTATGCCTACTTGCCTTGTTTTCTAAAAATGCATAATATGAGTAAATGCTGAATTGTATCAAAAGATATTTTTCATCAAATGAGATTGTATTACTTTTCTTTATCTGTTAATGTTATATATTTTATTGAAAATTTTTAATATTTAATATTTAAATCAATCTTACTGTATTGTCAAAAATGTGGTGTCATTAAAAATCCATGGTGGCACACGCCTTTAATCCTAGCACTTGGGAGGCAGAGGCAGGCGGATCTTTGTGAGTTCAAGGCCAGCCTGGTCTACAGAGTGAGTTCCAGGACAGCTGGGACTACAGGGAGACCCTGTCTCGAAAAAGACCAAAAAAAAAAAAATGATAAATTTAGATTAACAATGAGACATGTTGAAAGCACAAAATGTATTTTTTTTATTTTTTTTTAATTTTATTTATTTCTGTAAGTGTATGAATGTACTGTCTGCATGCAAGTTTGTGCACCCGTGTTGTGCAATGCCGCGGAGGTCAGAAGAGGGTGTCAGATTCCCCTGGAACTGGAGTTCTCCTGGAATTGGAGTTTCAGACGGTTCTCGGCCGCCATGTGGGTGCTGGGGATCGAACCCGGGTCCTCTGCAAGAGCGGTCGGCGCTCTTAACCGCTAGGCCATCTCTGCAGCCCAGAATGTAATTTTTTATGTATAGTAAAAATCACCCTATATTCTAAAGTAGGAAAGACCATGACTATCTGTGAGTGTTACAGGCAGCAAATTTACGTTGAAACAAAAGTTGATTGCAAGGTGACCCTGTTTACTTTACCTTGAGTCCATAGTAACAAGGCAATAGTAGTCTGAGTGTTACAAAGTGGCCGACAGAAGGAGAGATGGCAAGGACATTCCCTGGGCAGAGGCAACAGGGATAAGCCTTTTCTTTTTTTTATATACCTATTTCCCCATTTCTCCTTTTAGTTGTAGTTATAGAACTTTGTCAGATTCTTTTGAATTCTTTTAGGCTTCTGTACAAAACAGTTTTCTTTGAAAGAAACCATTTATTTTTCTTTTTTTCTTTTTTTCATTGATGTTTTGTGTATTTCAGACATCATTTTTCAATTCAGTTCGGGCATATTCCCCTTTCCCTTACCCCACCCTACCCCAGATCATGCATTCTGCCATAACTGTCCTGCATCTATATCTCTCAGTTTTTGTTTATGCTTAGGAATTCACATTTTCCTCCATTAATTTTATATTACTCTAAAATATGGATACATACTCTCCACCCATATACAGTAGATGCAGAGTCTAAAAATAATTGGTGGGTGGATTCTAGAGCCCATTGAGAGATTCATATTATAAGAACATAGTTGCTTTCAGATAAACAGAAATATAACCATAATGTCATTCAGTTTACCTTTCATCTGGGGGGTTTGGTGTTAGCATCCACAAATGAGGGAAACCATTCTCCGTTTGTCTTTCTGGGACTGTGTCACCTCACTCAGCGTAATGGCTTCTATCCCCATCCATTTACCTGAAAAATTCATGATGTCATCTTTCTTCACCGCTGAATAGTACTCCATTGTATAGATGTACCACATTTTTGTCATCCACTCATTTGTTGAGGGGCATTTGGGTTGGTTCCAGCTCTTCACTATTGTGAAGAGAGCTGCAATAAACATGGATGTCCATGTATCTTTATGGTAGGATGAGTCTTTGGAGTATATACCCAGGGATGGTATGATTGGGTCAGATGGTAGGCTCATTCCAAGTCTTTTAAGGGTTCTCCACAGTGCTTTCCATAGTGGTTGTACAAGTTTACATTCCCACCAGCAGTGGATGAGTGTTCCCCTTTCCCACAACCTCTCCAGCATCTGTTGTCTTTTGATTTCTTGATCTTAGCTAGTTGTATTGGAGTGAGATGATATCTGAGAGTGGTTTTAATTTGCATTTCCTTAATTATTAATGATGTTGAACACTTTTTAATATGTTCCTCAGCCATCTTTAATTCCTCACTGGCAAAGTCTCTGTTCAGCTCTTTGCTCCATCTATTGAGAGGGTCATTTGTTTTCTTCTTTGTTTTTTGAGTAGTTTATATATTCTGGAAAATCAATGCTTTGTCAGATGTTTTTGCGTGAAGCTTTCCTCCCACTTTTCATAGACTATTTGACACTATACAACTAACATAGTAAAGACAGAAATGCTATAATGATCTCATTTCCTTTTTAATTTTGTTTATTTATTATTCACCTCATAAAACTCAAAAGCTTCTGTACATTTGTCTTCTTGTTTTTTGAGTACTTTATATATTCTTGACGTTAATGCTCTGTCAGATGTATCACTGGTAAAGATTTCCTCCCACTCTGTGGGTTTTCTCTTCACCTCCTTCATTATTTCTTTCACTGTACAGAAGCTTTTGAGTTTTATGAGGTCCCATTTGTAGACTGTTGACCTTACTTCTTGTGCAGCTACTGTCTGATTTAAAAAGTCTTTTCCTATGACTGTGTCTTGTAGGTTGTTACTAACTTTTTCTTCTATCACATATGAGGTCCCATTTGTAGACTGTTGACCTTACTTCTTGTGCAGCTACTGTCTGATTTAAAAAGTCTTTTCCTATGCCTATGGTCTTATAGGTTGTTACTAACTTTTTCTTCTATCACGTTCAGGGTCTCAGGCTTCACGTTGAAATCTTTGATCCACTTGGAGTTAATTTTTGTATGGGGTGAGAGGTAGGGATTTAACTTTGTTCTTTTATAAATGACGATCCAAATTTGCAGCACCATTTGCTGAAGATGCTATCCTTTCTCCATTGAGGGTTTTTTCCCCCTTTGTCAAAATGAGGTGGCTGAAATTGTATGAGCTCAAGTTCAGATCACCAGTTTTGTTCCATCAGTCAATGGGCCTGTTTTTGTGCCAGTACCAGGCTGTCTTTATGACTATGGCCATGTAATATAGTTTGAAGTCTGAAAGGGCAATCCCCCCCGTATTGCATTTTTCACTCAGGGTTGCTTTAGCTATTCAGGGTCTTTTGTTTTTCCATATGAATTTAAGGATCTTTTTTCCAAGTCTGTGAAGAAGCTCATAGGGATTTTGATTGGGATTGTGTTGAATCTGTATATCAATTTGGGTAAAATGAACATTTTTACTATATTAATCTTCCCAATCTATTAGTATGGGAGGTCTTTCCAATTTTTGATGTCATTTTCAATCTCCTTCTTCAGGGGTTTAAAATTTTTGTTGTAGAGGTCTTTGGTATCTTTGGTTAGGTTTGTTCCCAGGTATCTTATTGTTTTTGAGGCTATTGTGAGTGGAAAGTTCTTTTTATATTCCTTCTCCACTTGTTTATTGTTGGTGTAAAGAAAGGCTACTGATTTTTCTACGTTAATTTTGTATCCTAACACTTTACTAAAACTCAATCATTTCTAGAAGTTTTCTGGTGGAGTTTTTAGCATCCCTTAGGTAAACTATCATATCATCTGCAAAAAGGGATAGCTTAAATTCTTTTCCAATTAGTACTCATTTAATTTCCTTCTCTTGTCTTATTGCCCTAGCAAATGTTTCAAACACTATGTTGAAGGGGAGTGGCGATAAGGGGCAGCCTTGCAGGGTTCCCACCTTTAAGGGAAATGGTTCCAATTTTTCTCCATTTAGGATGATGTTGGCAGTGGGTTTGCTATATATGTTGAGGAATGTTCCTTTCAATCCTATTCCCTCTAGGACTTTAAACATGAAAGATACTGGATCTTGTCAAAGACTTTTTCTGCATTGAGATGATCATGTGGTTTTTGTCTTTCAGTCCATTTTATGTGTTTTATAATATTTATTGTTTTACATTTGTTGAACCATCCCTGCATCTCTGATATGAATCCAACTTGATCATGATGGATGATTTTTTTGATGTGGGTCTGTATGCAATTTGCAAGTATTTTGTTGAGAATTTTTGCATCTATGTTCATTAGTGTGATGGGTCTAAAGCTTTATTTTTTGCTTGCATCTTTGCCTGGTTTTGGTATTAGAGTGATGCTGGCTTCATAGAAAGAGTTTGGTAGAATTCCCTCTGTTTGTTTCCTTCTAAACAGTTTGAGTAGCAGTGGTTGTTGGACCTCTTTAGATGTTTTATAGAATTCTGCCATGAAACCATCTGGACCAGGGTTTTTTTTTAGTTGGGAGATTCTTAATTACATCTTCAATTCCCTCATGTATTATGGGTCTGTTTAAACTGTCAATCTCTGCTTGGTTAAGCTTTGTTGGTTCTCAGGATTTCAGATATTCATCCTTCATTCATTTCTCTTAGGTTTTCAAATTTAGTGGAGTATAGATTTTTGAAGTAGTCCCATATGATTGTCTGGATCTTTTCTTTGTCAGTTGTGATGTTTCCCTTTTCATCATGAATACTGTTGATTTGGAGTCTCTCTCTCTCTCTCTCTCTCTCTCTCTCTCTCTCTCTCTCTCGTTAACTGGGCTAGAGGTATGTCTGTTTTATTTTTTCAAAGAACCAGCTTTCTATTTCACTGATTTCTGTTCTGATTTTTGTTATTTCTTCCTGTCTGTTGGGTTTAGGGTTCATTTGTTGTTGTCTCTCAAGTGCTTTTAGCTTCAGTTTTAAATTGTTTATTTGTTCCCTTTCTGTTTTTTTGATGTGGGCACTTAGGGCTATAAATTTCCCTCTCAAGACTGCTTTTAAAATATCCCACAGGTTTTGTTGTGTTGTATTGTCTTCTTCATTCAGTTCCATGAATACTTTTATTTTCACTCTTTATTTCTTCCCTGACCCATTCATTATTCAGGATTGTGTTGTTTAGTCTCCATGTGTTCTTTTTTTTCTATTACTTTTTTTTTACTAACTTTATTATTTTTATTTTTTATTTTTAAGTATTATTATTTGTTTATTTTTAAGGGATTCTACAATATAAGAACACAGCTGTTTTCAGATAATATTGATGTTGCTCAGTTTGCCATACAGTTAGGTAATTGGTACATTTTGCAAGTATCTATGTCCAAATTTTGAACAACCCAAGGTTCCCATAGTCCAGTTGTTTCTTTGAATTCTGGCACCTCAAAATTGGCTGCACAGACTATAATCACCAAGGCTCTGCCTGTTAGTAGTCTGTACCAGAGCTCCACCAGGATGAGGGGAGGGGGTTGGGTTGGGTTGCTACTTTGGCCCTCCACCAGTAGGACCCCAAGGATCAAGGCAGGTCCACTTTGCCTCACCAGCACCTCACTGACTCAGGCGCCTGTCTGGAGTCTGAGCTGGGACTTCCGGGGGTGGGTGGTGAACCCCTCAAGGGTCAAGGCCTGTCTGCCTTGCCTCAAAGGCACCTCACTGACTGGGATAAGCATTTTCAAAAAGAGTGGCTAGTTTCAGAGAAGAAGTCGAGCATTAATCCAAGCTTTGGGGATATTTTCCGGAAGAGTGAAAACACTGACACCACCAGTGGAACAGGTAAGCGTGAGTTTAGTTTGAGGTTTAAGGTAAACAAAAAAAGTGCGCAGGCAAACCTTTCCTAACTCAGGGCAGCTCGAAACCTTCTGGATCACAATCCTTCATCTGTGAAACTACAGTACAGTTCATGCTGGGCCCATTGCACTCAGCTGCTGTGAAAACGGGGTAAGGTTATGAGTGTGGCTGTGTTTTCTAGATTGCCAAATGCATTCTCAAAGTGAGAGATCAGTAAAATTGAGTAAATCACCTCTTCTTTAAGAACCAACGTTATATACATCAGCATGGAGCCTCCCTCATGTGAAACAAAACCCTGACCTGTGAGAGCTTGATGATCTTAAAAATAAGCCTGAAGGAAGGTTTTCTAATTATCACATTTTAAAGTATAATCTGTCAGTTTGATTTTTTTTACTACTAAAGTGTTTGGGATTGAATAACCTCCATTTAGGGTTTGAGCAAAAGCTTTCATTCAAAATGGAAAAGGCAAACCAAGGCCATTTTTATGTAAGTTTGGACCATCTCCATCTCCTGCACCTGGTTCACATGAGAATACTTCAGACTTCATGGAACAGTTTAGTGTATGAATGACACCATGCACTGGAGAGGCCTGGAATAGAAAAGAAAATTCAATTTAGAAATGCTGATTCTAGAGACTTCTTTACTATTAACTGTGGAATTGAGGGGCATGCCTATACAACTGTCACCACTCTGTGCTTTCTTCAGCTGAGTGATAGTTTACTATGATACAATTTCTTATTGGGTAACTAGGAATCCTAAGATAGGTAAGAGGATCCCAGGTGTATACTTATAATCTCATCCCAGATGAGACTATAGTTCATGATTCTCTGCTGGAAATGCAAGCAGCTAACAAAAAACGAGGTATGTTATCATCTGCCTGACAGATATGTGCCTAGGAAGTGGAGAGTATCTACTCAAAGAAGAATGAAACAAGCATTTGCCTCACCTAGTCCTGTAGATATCTATGTTTGCTGCACCCTTATTATTTATCTTCAGTTTTTGCCCTCAAGGGAATTAAGACAGCTTTAAAACGAGAAGTAAATAGATGTATAAACGGATTAGAGAGAATAAGTAATAAATCTGGTAATAACATTAAGAGAAACAGAACAAAATTCCTATCAAAGGAACAATTGACCATGAAGATTTCACAATCATGAATATATATGCACCAAACCCTGGTGCACCAAACTTTATAAAGATGATTCTCCAGGACCTCAAGGCACAGATTAACCCCAGCACACTCATAGTAGGGATCTATATTGAAGACAATTAGCTGATTAAGTGTACGTGTTCCTTTCTTTAAGATGCCATTAAAATGACTTTGTATTTATAACAATCCTAGTCCACTTTCTTTAGTTGATCAACTCAGAAGTTGCCCCTGAAAATCACCAGGCTTATTACCTGATGGATTTTTGTTTTGTTTTTGTTTTTCATTTTTATGTTTTCTTGTATTGGAAAGACCTAGCAAAACACAGTTTTGGAAGGAATTTTATTTTTCTGTTCCAGTTCTTCCAGTCCATTTCCTTAAACATCATAGGCACTGTGCTCTGTCTGCTGATGTTCTGTGTTCATATTCTGGACCCCAAGGTAATAAACTGCTACCAAGGAGAGCATATCCATAAACAAGAGAGATAACAGAATTTAGATGGTCCTCTTAGAAAACAGTGTGTCTTGATGCACTGAAGTCCTGAGGGGTCTTTCCATGTCTAAGCATCGGCAGACCAAAATAAGATCTTTATTTTTATATTTATATTAAGAAATGTTGGGAATCCAAAAGTCTAAAAGACTCTATATTCATTCTCTCTCTCTCTCTCTCTCTCTCTCTCTCTCTCTCTCTCTCTCTCTCTCTCTCTCTCTCTCCCCTCTTCCCTTCTTCCCTCCCTCCCTCCTGCTTTGATTTCATGGCAGAAAAATGCAGGTTGGAAAAAGATAAGTTGGCCAAGGTCAATTTAAAAATGTTATATCAGTCTTTATTTAGAACTCAGGTCTTTGGCTTTTTTGCCAAGAAATCTTTCTGCCGTCTCTGTTGTTAAATTGGGAAATTTTGATAGCATTTCAAAAATAACCAGAAGCAGGATAGTTCAACATAAGACATGTTACAGTTGCTTAGAATTTAGCCTTCAAATATTTTCCAATCATTCTTAAACTGAAAACATTCTAGTTTGCCTCGAAAAATATGTAACAAACATACATATGATTATTGTCCCATTTTGTTAATGGGATTTATTGTATTATCCAGTTTAATTTAATGGTATATAGTCATTAAAATAATTTGTTTAGAAACAGTTTTCCAGTAAATTTCTGGTTCGTAACATGTGGGTAGTTGTATGAGTCCTCTTGTTTTAGCAGAAAAACATTGCCATGAAAAATGAAGACAATGCTATTAAATTTTAAAACGTTAGTAGCTACATGTTTATCTTAATAGTCAGTATTTTAACTTTAAGATGATGCTCTCCAATGTTATAAAATTAATAAGTAATCACTTTATGTATACACATAGTAGGAAGATTTTATAATATATTTTAAAGATGACAATTGTGATACATATATTTTAATTTTTATCATTTTACAAATATACCTAATGACATCATGGGGAATAACAAACTAGAGGGAGGTGAAAAGGAATAAAAAAGAAATGGAGATGCTTCTTATAATCCTTCATCCATCTTACCTTCATCCATATTACTGTCTTCAGTTGCAATACATTGTTCTCTACGTGAGTAGTTTCATAATTATAAACATGCAGCAAAGGGAACACAGGAGAGATAGCTCAGGATTTAACAGCACTAGCACTAGTTGTTCTTGCAGAGGACCTAGATTTTGTTCCCAGCACCCACATGGTAGCTAACAATGACCCATAACTCCAGTCTCAGGGGATCTACTTCCTTCTTCTGACCTCAGCAGGCATTGTATATACATAGCACCTTATAACCAGGCAAGCAAAATCCTCATAACATGTAAAATAGATAAATAAATAAATATGTGTCTGAGAGATGCATAGCCCTAAGTGACACATCTACAATGAAACCTCTACACCTAAGGCTCATGGAACTTAGTGAAACTCAGAATAGAGAGAATATTAGTGCATCTTTCAACTTTCACCGGTGATGCCTCCTCATACAACATTCCACGGTGTAGAGAATAAGAGACTGCATGTCCCTGGACAGGACTACTATATCAAATCTGGCCCACCCAGGGCTCAGGGACCATTACAGAAGAGGGAGTAGAAAGATTGTAAGAGCTATGATTGGTGCAGATCACAAGCAAACAATGTCTTCCAGGCTTCTGGGAATTTGCTCATTTGAACTTGCAGAGATGGTAACAATAAGCCCAAGACCCATACAAACTCAATCAGACAAAAACGCAGCATAAGGCTGTGTAAACTGGCACCAGGTCTCAATGTTAGCCAAAGAACTATGGACAGCCAATTACTACTGGGTGAGGAACAGCTGTTCTTCTTGAAGGGAGTGACACTAGATAGGCTGACTAGACTCCAGTGGATGAACATGCAGTGAGGGACGTCTTGGATACACAAATGTGACTCGATATTTCTTAACATATATGACAGAATGCATGAAATCCAATGAAGGGATATGAGAGGCATGAATGGAGGAGGGGGTCTAACTGATTAAGATGTATTGTATGAAATGCACAAAAATTCAGTTAAAATATTCATTGAAAAAAAATAAAATTGAAAACAATATATAAAAATGAATAAAAAATTGCAGTAATTTGGGGCTGGAGAGATGGCTCAGCAGTTAAGAGCAGTAGCTGCTCTTACAGAGGACTGGGTTCTGCTCCTGGCACCCATATGATGGCTAACAATCCCCCTAAATTCCAGTTCCAGGGGACCCAATGCACTCTTCTGACCTCCATGGGCATTGCATGACACACGTGCACTTACATACAAGCAGGCAATACACTTCATACACGTTAAATAAAAACAATAAGATATTTACAGTGATTAGAAAAGAAAAACAAGAAAAAGGAAAATTTCTATTTTTAACAAATTACATAAATTTAAAAATAGCCATCTTTATGTATTATAATAATGTGACCAATATTTTTAGAGTCTTTTTAATGCTCATTATATTGTAGAAGAATGCATCATATAAACCATTCTATCACTGGGAAATTTATTTTTCAAAGTTTTGTTAATAAAAATACCACAATAAATATATCTGCATTTAATTGATTTGTTATAGTCATAAATTTCTTGGAGAAAATAAAAACATAAAGCAAAACAAACTGGCTTACAAAGAAGAAGTTTTGCAGCTGTGAATAGGTAGATAAAATTGCTCCTTAATGAGATTGTATCCAACTGATGATAAGATAGACTACTATTAAAATCCTTCAGAATGACATAGATTGTAAGTTATGGCAAGTTTTATTATAGTTATGGTGCCATATTAGTGATTGCACTGATGATTTTCTCTTCTTCACAGATCCTTGAAATGAAGGAAAAGTATATCATATCCTTCAGATCTATTCCCAAGTTCTCTTTAAAGTAAACATGGAAATGCTGAAGGAAGTGAAACAAACAAAAAGACAATACCCATTTAAGAAATCATGATTTTCATAGAATGAAAACCAGAACTTATGGATGCAACACAGCTTGAGTTTGCTCTAATATGATGATAGTCATGACAGGAGAATAGTTCTGGAAAAATTAGATATTTGGCTGTTGCTCTTTATAAATGCAGTAAACTGGAAAACTAAAGTGAGGTGAATAAGAAATGAACAGCAGTTATGCCTCTCTTCCTAAGCCCAATTTTACTATTAATGAAATAACAATTTCTATTATTTTAAGAATACTCGCCTTTGCTAAATGTATGACCAAAGCATTATACATTACACTCTAATATGCCTTTTCTCACATAATTTTCAAAACTACTTTATGGAAGACACTATTATTTTCATGTTCTTTTTTTTTTTTTTTTTTTTTTTTTTGTTTTTTGAGAATTTTTTTTTTTTTTTTTTTTTTTTTTTTTT
>VZQC01001118.1:1863909-1907559 GCA_009823505.1 Rhizomys pruinosus | reverse complement strand
AGTTTTACTTTTACTAAGTCCTGAAAACACCATGTGTCCTAGACAGTGTCTACGAAGATCGCACCGAACAATGGGTACTTGTCTGGATTCATGTCAATTAAATATGCTATAATCGAATTACACCCGCTGTCCCCTCTCCCACCATCCCCCCTTTCCAACTTCACCAATTTCAGTCCATTTTCTGATGCAGTTGTCTGTATAGTTTATTTACTATGACATCCCTCTCCATAGAAAGATTTATTATTCTGAGGTTGTTTGGTTACTAGCCTCCATTATGAGGGACACCAATGTTGTCGTTTGTTTTTACTCGGATCTGTGTTACTTCATCTTAACTATATGTCTTCCAGCTCCCTCCATTTAACTGCAAATGTTTTCCATGATGTACTGTCCCTCTTACTGCTGCTATATATTCCATTTATACACTTGTACGCATCAATTTTCTCTATCCACTCATGTAGTTGAAGGCACCACTGGGCTTGGTTTCCAGCTTTTTGCTTATTGTGAACAGAGCTGCTCAATCAAAACATAGTCTGCATGTATCTTTGCAGTAACGTTGTGATCTTGTTGGGTACTTATAGCAGGAGTGGGTTATGACTGGGTCAAATGGAGGCTCACTTTGAGTCTTCTAAGGGTTCTCACACATTACTTCCACAGTGGCTGTTACAAGTTTACAATTTCCCAACACAATGGATTGAGTGTTCCCCTTTCCCCACACCTCTGACAGCATTGGTATCATTTCGTGCTTTTACCCTAGCCATCTTATTGGAGTAAGGTGATATCTCAGAGTTGGTTTTAATTTTGCATTTCCCTTACATTATCAGAATGTACACTTCTTAAGGTGTGTCTCGGCCCCATCTCTAACTCCTCCTCTGTAAAGTCTCTATTTCAGACTTTGCTCATCTTTGAATGATTCATGTTGTTTCTTTCTTCTTTGTTCTGTTTGAGTATTTATTATACGTGTCTGGGTAAATTAATGCTTGTCAGATGATATGCTTGAGGTTCCTCCCCACTCTGTGGGTCTTTCCTACTTCCTTTATTGCTTCCTTTGATGTCAGAAGCTTCTGAGTTTAATGAACGGTACCCATGTCAGATTGTGATCTTATTTCTTGTGAAGCTTCTGTGTCTGATTTAAGAAGTCTTTTTCCTACACCTATGTCTATGTTAGTAACTGCTGCCAAGCATTTCTCCTATCACTCCAGAGTTTGGTTCACGTGAAGTTTTGGTCCATCTGGAGGTGACCTTTGTACAAGGTGAGCGGTGTCTTAAATTTCATCTTCCTACACAGTTGGTGATCCGAGTGTTTGCCAGCACCACTTGCTGAGAGATGCTTGTCTTTCTCATTGTGTCTTCTTGCCCCCTGTCAAAATGAGAGGCTTGGTGAAATTTGTATGTCGCTCAGTTTTGGATCTTGAGTTTTATTCCATTGGTAAACTGGTCTGTTTTTGTGCCAAAGGACAGGCTGTGCTTATGATCTAGACCGTGTAGTTATAGTTGATGTCTGGGTCTATAGCGATATCACCCCCTGTTATTGCTTTTCACTCAGGTGTTCTTTGGCTATTCGGGTGTTCTTTGTTTTTCAAATGACATGAGAGTGATTTTTCTTTTCCAGCCTGTGAAGAAACTCTTGGGGATTCTGATTGGGATTGCACTTAAAATCTGTTTACCACTCGTATTGGGTAGCCCGGAACATATTACTATATTTATTTTCCTAATCAATGAGATGGGAGGTCTTGTCCATTCTTCTAGATTCCTTTCCTCATATTTCCTTTTTCTCAGGGGTTTTAAAATTTTGTTGTAGGAGATCCTTGGTGTCTTTGGTTAGGGTTGTTCTAGGATATTTATTGTTTTTTGAGGTATGAGTGGGACAGGATCTCCTTGTCAGTCCTTCTTCAATTGCTTATGTTTGTTGGTGGTAAGAAGGTACTGATTTTTTCTAGAGTTTATTTGTTATGTCCTGCCACTTTACCAAAGATCTTAATTCATTTCTGGAGTTATTCTGGACTGGATATCTAGGCATCCTTAGGTAGACATCATATCATCATAGCAGAAAAACGGGATAGTTTGCTTACTTCCTCTTTTCCACATATAGTACCTCCTTATATTCCTTTTATTGCCATTATTGCCCTAGCTGGTTTTCTGCACTATATTGAATAGGGATGATGGTGACAGGGGGTGCCTGTTGCCAGTTCCTACCTTTAAGGGGAATGCTTCAATTCTCCCCATTTAGGATGATATTGGCTGTGTGCGTTTCTGTATATGGCTTTGATTACATTGAGGCATGATCTTCCTTCCAGACCAATTCCCTCCGGGACTTTAAACATGAAACGGGGCTGATTTTGTCAAGGCTTTTCTCCGCATCAATTGAGATAATGGCTTGTGGTTTTTGTCCTTCAGTCCATGATATGTTTGATGATGTTTATTGATTTTTCGTATGTGGAACCATCCCTGCATGTACTGGTCTATGATATCCAACTTGGTTCATGTCGGATGATTTTTCCTGACTATGAGAGTCTAGTATACTATTGCGATTTGCCGAGAATCCGTGTTTAGATTTTGGCACTATGTTCTTTAGGAGTTGGGTCTATAGTTCTCCTTTTTGGTTGTATCTTTCCCATGGTTTTGGTAGTAGCGTACGTGCTTCATAGAAGGAATGATTGGGAGAAGTCCCATCCATTTGTATCCTATCTCTAAACATTTAAGTTTAGTATGGTTGTCTAGAGTCTTTACGAAATTATATTTATAGGAATTCTGCGGATGAATCCAATCGGCCGGGCCATTTTTGTGATTGGGGCTACTATTACATTTCGATTTCTCTGTACTATTGGTCTGTTAGAGCTGTCGATTCTCTTCTGGTTGCTTAGCTTTGGTGAATCCCTGATTTCAGGATTATTCCATCCATTATACTTTCTAGGTTTTTCCAAACTTAGAATATTATAGTTTTTAAGTAAAGTGCTCCCATATGATTGTCTGTCTTTCAATTTGTCTGTTGTGATATGTCCCCTTTCATACAGATTTATTGATTGGAGTTGTTTCCCTTCTTTCTTTTGGTTAAACTGGGCTAGAGGTCTGTCATAATCTTGTTTATTCTCTCAAACGAACACAACTTTGATTCATTGATTTTTTGTATGGTTTTCTTTGTTTATATTCATTGATCTCTGCTCTGATTTTTGATTATGATTCTTTTGTCTGCATCGTTTTAGGTTTCATTTTTGTTTGTCTCTCATAGTATTTTACCCTGCAGTGTTTAGATCGCTTCTTACTTTCGCTTCTTTCATGTTTTTTTAATTGTGGGCACTTAAGGCTATACTAAACTTCCGTCTTTAGGATCTTTTAGGTGTCCCATAGATTGTCTGAGGGTCTTGTTTTATCTTGCATCAGCATTCCAGTGATCGTTTTTTATTTCATTTTTTTTCTATCCTGGACCCCCTCATTATTCAGGAGCGTGTCGTTTAGTCTCCATGTAGTTCGAAGGTTGTGGTGTTTTATTCTGGTTGATTCTGATATTGAGTTTATCTTGCAACTTGTGCGTACTGACATAAGATGCATGGCATATTTCACCTTTATATTTGTTGAGTTTATTGCACTTGTATGTCCCAGTGGATATGGAGTCTTTTTGGAGAATGTTCCATGAGGTCTGAGTAGAAATGTACTTTCTCTGGTTTTGCGGTGAACACTATTCTGGTGAGATTTGTGAGGTCCATTTTGTGTATTATGTGTGTCATTGTAGTCGATGTCTCTCTGGTTATCCTTTTCCGTTGGACTGTCATAAAGGACTTTTGTGGTATTGAAGTCCCCTAGCACTATTCAGTGTGCTGGGTCGAATCTGTGCTTTGAGATCCTGAAGAATTGTCTTTTAATTTTACAGCTTTGGTGCACTTGAGTTTGGCTACATGTATATACTTATGATTGTGAAATCTCTCAATCCATCCAATGTTCCTTTGATAAGGATGTTAATGGCCCTCTTGTCTCTTTTGATTTCTTTTGCTTTGAAGTCTATCTTTGTCTGATATTAGAATAGCCACACCCGCTTTTCTTTTTGGTACCATTTGCTTGGAATTACTTTCTTCCATCCCTTCATCCTTAAGTTGTTGTGCCTTCCTTGAAATGGTATGGGTTTCTTTGTATGACAGCATATAGATGGGTTTTGTTTCTAATCCATTCTCCCCAGTCTATGCTTTTGTTAGGATTTAATTAAAAAAAAAATATTTCATTACAATTGAAAGATGGATGTGCTTCTTTCCACTTTATAATCCATTTGGACTTCTAGCCTGTTATTTTGTCCTTGGTTATGTTTTTGTAGTTTCTTTTCCTAGGTGTTGAAGGTTGTTGTCTCTCTCTTGCCCTTTGATTGCTTCAAGTATTTATGAGAATTGGTTTTCCGAACATGTATTCACATTATTTTGTTTATGTCATGGATTACAGATTTTCTCTCCTTCAAAGTATAGTCGACATTTTATGCTGGGTAAAGTTTCTGGGTTGGCATCCTAGTCCCTTAGCACAGGGATGCTGTGCTCCATGTTCTTCTGCTTTCTGGTTTAGCGCGAGAAGGTCAGTTGTAATTCTGATGGGTTTCTCCTTTGTATGTGGACTTGTTTTCTTTTGTTGGCCCCAGGGATCAGAATTTTGTCTTTGTTTTGGGCATCTAAGCATTTTACTATGATATGGCGTGGGTTATTCTTCTTTTCTGTCTGTCTATTTGGGGTGTCCTATGTGCTTTTGTATTTATGGGCTTTCATTTTAGTTTGGGGAAATTTATTTTCATCTATTAGTTCTTTGAAGCTCTGATCAAATACTATTCTCTTGTGAGATTCTTCTCCTCCCCCTTATTCCTATGCTGCGCGGGGTTTGGTCTTTTTCATAGTGTCCCTTTTTCCTGGTTGTTCCACTTTGTGTATTTTTAAATTTTTTCATATATTTATTTGAGCTTTTTAATTGCTCTGTGTTACTTTCCCAGGTCTGATATTCTTTGTTCTGCTTCCTCCATTCTACTTCTCCGAGGCTTTTTTCCTTTCTTTCTTTTTGATTGACTGAGTGTTCTAATTCCTTTTTTGTTTCCTCCTGTGTTTTCTTAGTACTTCCATTTTCCTTTTGAAGCTTCCCAATCTCTTCTTTGTGCTCCCAATCTCTTCTTGGTGCTCCTTTCTTCTTTGGTTGGCTTCTTTTTCAGTGTTTCTACTTCCATTCGTGGAGTTTGTTTTTTTTCTCCCTCTGGTCTTTCCTGGAGTTTGTCCATTCTGTTCCTTTAGTTCTTTCCGAAGTTTGTCATTGTATCCCTCTAGGTCCTTTTTGAGTTCTTCTCTCTCTCTCTTTTAGTTCCATGACCTTCTTTATTCTCTTTAATTTCCCTGCGTATGTCAATGCAATTATTCGTCTAACTCTGTTCCTTGGGTCTCCTCAAGGGATCCATTGTGGCTCTACTCCTCACAGGTTTGGTAGGGCCTGGTGTGGGAGATCCGGTTGCCTTTCCCATGCTGTTCCATTGTCGTGTACCTTGGCATATGGCATTTCCCTTTTTGTGGTTCAAGTCACAAACGACTTTTCACTATATTAGCGGATGGTTTGCTTGCCTCCTTCCGCTTGCTTTTTTTTTTTTTTTTTATGGTTGTATTGACTTGGTAGGTTTCAGGTTTTCAGTGTTTGTGTATATATTGGCATATTGGAAGCCTAACGTTAGTCTTCTCTTTTGTTCTGAGGTTCTCCAAATAGAAGACCCACTTGGATTCTTAGAATTCACTTGGCACGGGGGGGGTATTGTCGTGCCTGATCTACTCCCGCGCCCCGGTCCCTCTGGGCCGGGGACCCCGTAGACGGGTTCAGGCGAGACCTCTCCCAGCTACCCCCCCCCCAGACCCCGCCTAGAGGTGTCGAGCTGTGTACCTGGCCGGGCGTCCTGGCGCGTTATGGCGTCTCCCCTGCGACCCCGGTTCCCGCCCACAAGTCCAGCCGGGACCAGAGCAGAGGGAAACGCGACCCTCCGCTCACCCGAGCGCGGTCCCTCTGGGCCGGGGACCCCGTAGACGGGTTCAGAGCGAGACCCTCTCCCAGCTGCCCCCCGCCAGACCACGCCTAGAGCTGTAGAGCTGTGTACCTGGCCTGGCGCGTTATGGCGTCTCCCCTGCGACCCCCATTTTCATGTTCTTGATTAGGCAACTGTATTCAAATATTCAGACAAATACTATCATGTTTAAAGTCAAATAAATAAAGATTAATATTTCTGTAATTTGAGGTCAGATCTCTCTAACTCCATGGTATATGGCATGGTACATGGTATATGGTATATGGTTTATGGCATGGTATATGGTATATGGCATTGCCTTCTAACTGTTACCTGGGTGTCGTTATTAGAATCAGTAAGACAAAGTAAAAGTGTTCCACTAAATATGATCTTCTGTCTAAGGGTGGACTTTAATATGTTCAACAAAATGGAAGCAGGTAGCAACAGAAAATAATTTTTAGTTGGTCAACTTAATGAGAAACACTTAACCAGACATTGCTCATAGGCAAAAAACTAAGAAAATAATTATTATTATACCTTTGAGACTGTCCAAGAATCCCTAGCCAAAGTATAAAAGAAAAATCATGAGGACAAGCAAGCCGTAAGACACCTGCTATATACTTTGGAGCCATTTCTTGGTGCTACACTGTAGACAGAGACTAGACAAGGAACTCAAGACACACAACAGAGAAAATGTATAATGGGTTTGTCTTGTCTCCCAGTCAGAGAAACAAGCCAGAATGCTGCTCCAGCTGGATCTCTTGGGTGGCCTCAAAAGGTAGAACTAAACAGATCTGTTCCTTCTCTAATCTCAAGGTCCCATATGTCCAAGGGAACTGAATGCTTGGAGAATCATAATAAACACTGCAGTTCTAAGTTCTTTTTTTCTCCTTCTTCCAAGAATTTCAAAGGGCCTGGTTTCTCATTGAAATTATGAATATAAAATAGATCATAGTATATTGAGGATATGGTAACCCTCCAATTGTAAAAATAAGAAAATTTTCTCACCCCAGTTCAACTTCTATGAACATCTAGCATAAACAAGCTACCATTATGCATTTGTGTTTACATATTTGAGTGTGTGTGCATTTGTGTGTGTGTAATAATTTTTTAACCTCTTAAGTAAAAATTTCTCCAAATTATGAGAGAAAACTGAGGTTAATGCATAAAGTGGCCTCCATTTAAGATATGAAATGTTCAAGTGAGCAAGTTAAGATTTCTGACTAACTCATCCTAATTTTAATGAAGCACTTTGACTTCCTCTAACAACAAAGAATTGCCTGGATGACACAGACAGTAGGGACACTACACTTATTCTAGTAACTGGGCATCCACAAGCCTTCTTCCATCGGCCCTCTTATGCCGCCTACCTTTTCCCTTTTTCTTGGGATCAGGACACCTCCCTTGCAGAGATTTGCATCTCCAGTTAGAACAATTTAAAACACAAATTAGTGATGTTTGTGGGAATTTTTCAACCCATCGTAATAGTCAAGATCTTCCTGTGACATAGAGAAAGACAATTTTTGTTATGAAGTGATTCATCTAAAACAAATGAATTATGTGTTTCACAGAACTGATCAATAATCACTTTAGTCTTATTTAGTGATGTTGTAAAGAAAGTCAAAACTATTACAGATTCTCTTTTGATACAAATATCTTATAATGGGAGTATGCGTTGGGAATTAAGTGAAGCACATTACTGCTTTATGAAGACAAGCCAAGAATTACATCATGCTGCCTTTCTCAACATGTGAATCCAATTTCATGTGAAGTGATTTGGAGACTCTGGCCCATCTGCTTCTGAAAGTTTTCTACCAAGTTGCCAGAAGAATAGTCCAGAAACCAGAATCATGTTTATGCAGACATTGATAAATTTACAAGCACTATAATTCTTGCCTGAGTATTTATAGCTATTCTTTTTACATTTTATGAAAAACAGTGTTTTTAAGAGTTCATGATCATCACAGAAAACGCTTCAGCAGAAATCACTCATTAAAGTAACTCTATAAACCACCTTCTATTATTTTCGTCCAGTTCATTTATATGAGGAATGCAATGAGATGCCAAAGTGACTTCTCAAAATTTCATTTTACATTTATCTTAGTCCTCTTCAATGAAATTCTCAGATGATGGTGGTTCTTCATCTAACATCCTCTGTTTAAAAGTTGAGGGAACAGCCAGGTGTGGTGGTGCACGCCTTTGATCCCAGCACTCAGGAGGCATAGACAGGCAGATCTCTGTGAGATCAAGGCCACCATGGTCTACAAAGCAAGTTCCAGGACAGCTGGGGCTACAGGGAGACCCTGTCTCAGAAACACACACACACAAAAAAAGTTGAGGGAACAGATGCACAGAAAGTGAAGTAGCTTGCTTAGTGGCAGAGAAATAAGTGCCTAGGTTTTTTTTTTTTTATTTACGGTAGTTTTATCAGTTTCCAAAATGAGTTTTATGAAATACAAGTGTTCTGAGGAGTGTAAAACATTTTCAGGTGAAAATAAGGCTTAAAGGGTCATAAATTTCACCACTTCCACTAGACTTTTATGACAGTTACAAGACATTACTAAGTCTCTCCAACTAAAACTTTTAACCCAGAGCTTCCTCAATTTACTTGTCTACAAACATCTTGTAAATCCTCCATGAATTTATGGTTAACATTTTTAATTTTTAAAATCTTTGTATCGAGTTTTGTGCATTTCATATAGTAGATATAATCTGGTTAAGATGCCCTTCCTGACCTGCATCCCGCATAGCCCCCAACTGGATTTCATGCATTCAGTCATAGACATTAAGTTCTTTCCAATGAAATGTTTTCACCCACATGTACCTCCATGCAATTTCATCCCCTTCAGTCTACTCAGCCTATCTAGAGGCTCTACTTTAAAGAAAATCGACTCTCCCTCACCCGGCAGTAATCAGTTGCCAAAAGGTCCTAGGCTAGGGTGGAGCCTGCTGCCCATGTCCCACATTCTATGCTGGAGTTTTGTCTGACTGAGTCCACATGAGTCTTGTGCATGCTGTGACCATTGTTGCAAGTTCATATGAGCATGTTTCCAGTGACCTGGAAGACTGTTTCCTTATGTTCATGCACCAACCCTGCCTCTTACAATCTTTCTTCCCCTCTTCTACGATGGTCCTTGAGCCATGGGTGGGTGAGATTTAATATGTGAGTCCTATGCAGAGACACACACTCTGCAGTCTTCTAGTCTCTAAAATTTAGCCAGTTACGGACATATGTGTCCATCACATCCTGCTGCATGAGGAAGCTTTGCTGCTGTAGGTTGAGGGATGTAATTTCTCTCCCCCCTGTTCATCTATGTTCTATGAGCCTTAGGTGTAGAGGTTCCACTTTGGATGTGTCATTTAAGTCTAGTCATCTCTCAGATATATATTCTCTGTGTGTAATCAGTTGTGGAACTCTATAACAGCCTCCATACGTTGCAAAAAGAAGCTTTGTTAATGAGTGGTGCATGTTATACTTGTCTCTAAATGTAAGACTCCATATTTAGCCTAGAGTAAGAAATTTCATTTGTCTATGACAGAGATAGGGTTTACTATAGAATATACAACTTCTCTAGCCACGTGTATTTGGCTATATTTACATTGACACCTATGAGTTCCCCCCATGGAGAAAGAAAGAAGAGGTCAAGTCATCTCTATTAGATGATATGATATTATATATGACCTCAAAAATTCCACAGGAAACTTGCTAGAAATTATTAATATTTTCAATAAAGTTGCAGGTTACAAAATCAACATATAGTTGAAGAATCACAGAGCCTAGAAAATGTTAGAGTAATTGTTTAATAAATATTTATTAATTGAATGATAAGATCTAAGAATTGTATATAAGAGACCAAACATATTGAAGTCAGTTTGTTGAAATCAAAAAGAGTGCATAAAAAGTCCTCTAAATTCCAGAGAAATATATATTTAGTGCATTGAAATAAGAGTAAACTTTAGGAAAGAAGGCAGAGGTATGTTAAATCAAATAAGGTTATTTGAACATGTACTAAGGAGCTAGTGTCTTTTTATATTTTTAAATATTTTTCTTATTATAAAATATAGCAGGCATAAAAATTGAAAATATATGCATGCAAGTTTACATAAAATATAAAATGGATTCTGTTGTATCTAGCCCTCGGGCTGAGAAACAGAATGTCACAGCGAGAGAGAGGAGAGATTAAATAATGCTTAGGTAGTGTGAAAAGCCAGAGGGAAATATGTTAGTTCAAGAACCTACTGAAAAATACACATACACTATCTGTACATGAGTGCATGTACATAGCTGAAGACCATATAACAGAAACACAGTGCCAGGTAGGAGAAATTCCCTTCAAGTATTTGGCCAGGGTAGTCCATGGGATTCCCAAAATAGTGCAGTGTATTGCCACAGCCCTTGATTACCCCCAAGAGCTTGAAGGTAAGACCCTATTGTGGTGTCACAGTTCTTGAGCCTGAGCAGTTTGAGATAGCCCTCCAAGTCAACCCTTTCTGTTATTTGCCATAAGGCTGAATATCATTTGTCTGATTTGCAGAAGCTTAAAGTACATTTTCATTTTGATAAATCCTTGGTGTGATACAATCATTGCCTCTCAGTGTGGGCATTTTTATTTTTACTGTTTATAATATCTTTTGATCCACAGCAGACATTAATTTTAATCTCATCAATATTTTCCTTTATAACTTGAAAATGTTATGTCTGGTTTGAAAACTACTTTCCCTGCTAGAAGACATAAAGATAATCTATTATATTAGCTTCTAAAACTTCAACGTCTAGATTTTTATATTTGTCTTTAACTCAGCAGGACCTAATTTTTCCTAATTGTGTAGGAATCTAATTTATTTTCATTTTGAAGCAATTTTTCCAGCATTATTTATTGAGAAAAATCAGTCCTTTTCCTACACATAAGCAGCAACACTTCTGTCATATATGAATTTATGAATTAGTTGGGGCTTGTTCCCAGATTCAACGTGTTTTATAATTGGTATAAGGTTCCATTAATTGACTATTATCTTACAGGTACTATAAATAAATGATTCCTAACTTATCTTCCTTCACCTTATGATGTAGGCAATATTGTTACTCAGTAATCAAGTCACATTTATATTAGAAATCTGAAAGCCTGGTAGATGCTGATAGTTAATGTTCAAGAACCTACTGAAAAATCAACTCTTATTTTGTACAAAGGGTCAAATCTCAAATATATATAAATATATATGTGTAATATACACATGTGTATATATGTATATATATGAAAATTAAGTGAATGAGTTCCTTGTGTTTTCTAACTAGCTAAGTAAACTTGAGTATACCATCGGAATGTTGTAAGTTCATTGGATGTTAACTTTTTTTTTTTTTTTTTGTCTTTTCGAGACAGGGTCTCCTTGTAGCCTCAGCTGTCCTGGAACTCACTCTGTAGACCAGGCTGGCCTTGAACTCACAAAGATCCACCCGCCTCTGCCTCCCAGGTGCTAGGATTAAAGGCGTGCACCACCACGCCCGGCTGGATGTTAACTTTCTTATTTTTGATGATTGTAAGTTTTGGATAGAACAACAGGCTAGCTACTTCAGGTGTTAAACTTACTGGTATAGGTTACTTCTTTGTGGATATCCTAACTTCCTTTTTGCCTCTTCTGTTGTCTCTACCTACCCATCCTAATTGTCAACTATTTCAACCCTTGCATGAGGTCAGAGAAAGTATCATAAGAATAAGTTGAACTTGAAATGTCTAAAATCCTAAAGTTCTGTGATTTATTCACAAACATGAATCCCCTCAGGAATTCCTAATGGACTAGTGAAGATATGAAATTCTAGTATTGAGAGTCAGTTGTATGGTTCAAAAGAACATTGAATATCATTCAAAAGTATGGTAGTATTTGGCGTGATAGCAAAATTTTCATGAACTCAGACAATTTCAGCTTTTACACTTAAAAATCAGTGTCAGGCTAAATATATTCAGCTCACTTGGGATTCTTTAAGATTTGAAAAAAATATCGACAATGTTTTCAGATGTCAGAGTCAACTCATTTTAGTTATTCTTGTTAACAAATATAGCTAGATGTTCTGGAACCAAATAGTAAAAAATATAATTTTCATGAGCAAAATATAGCACAGAATTCACAGGTGTGCGACATCTTCCACTAAATCAAAGCCCGTATTCCCATTGGTCGGTCGTTCATCACTGACCTTGACTGTGCACAGAGGCATCGCAGGCAGACTTCACAGCTGTTGTGAAGTAACGCTTAATGTCTGCCAAGATCCCAGGAGGACGGCCTCACTATGAGTCAGGATTTCTGCAGAACTAGCAGAGCTCCTTCTTGTACAACCAGGCTCATAGATCTTAATAACAGCTTTTCTGCCAGGGCAAGTACAGGTAAACTTGGATACGAAAACATTCCTTGTACTTTGATTTGGCACAAACCGAATCAAATTCTTCTATTGCTTTACTGTAATTTTTAAATGATTTCCCATTGGAGAAGAAATGGTCATTTGTCCTTTAAACTTGTCTACACAATACCCTATTGATGTTACTCTTGAGAGTCTAGGCAAAAAGATTTATAACCTGAACCAGAGCATTTCATAAAAGAAAAGGAAAATTTTAATGGCGTGCTTGGGCCTATTTCCACTGGCTTTTTCCAACAGGTCAAAATATTTGCTAAGGTTAGGGCTTGTCCTTTTTAATTTCTTGTGTCTCCTTTCACAAATAGTAACAGTAAACACATTGGTAAATGCTCTTCCGCTCACATGTACTGTGGTTGTCTTAACTGCTTATCTAAATGTTTTACTGTCCTACAGGCATAGATTTAAGGTCACTTCCTTTATCCTTGCAGATTTTGGATGGCCTTCAGTTGTCATTTTTAGCTTTTGTAACAACTAAGATTTTTTTTAATTTTATTTATTTTTTTATGTGTATGAATGTACTGTCTGCATGTAGTTTTGTACACCCGTGTCATGCAATGCTGCGGAGGTCAGAAGAGGGTGTCGGATTTCCCTGGAACTGGAGTTAAAGATGGTTCTTAGCCATCATGTGGGTGCTGGGAACCGAACCTGGGTCCTCTGCAAGAGCAGTCAGCACTCTTAACCACTAGGCCATCTCTCCAGCCCTGCAACTAAGAGTTTTTAAGACGAGGCTACAAAGTAGTTCTCTGTGTATATTTTCTTGTTAAATTATTTATTCTTCACCTTCTTTTGCATGTCCAAAATGGTCTAGTGCATAAGCTCTGGAATCATAATTTCTAAGTGAAATCATACTTCCTTAACTTGCCGTAATTCTATGACCTTGGACAAGTTCCTGAAATTTCTTCAAATGTTTCACTATGAAACAACAACAATAATGATAGTATCCACCATGTACTTGCACAATAATTGTTAAGTTGGATACCATCACAAGTAGTAAGCATTCTATAAGCATTTTTGCTGTCAGTTCTAGCATCTAGGAAACATATTAGATGCTGTATAGAATTATATAGATTATAATATTTTTGTAATTTATATGATTAGTAATTATAATAATTATGCTTCGCATCCTTCCTAGTAAGTACAGCATCACAGAAAAGAAGTGATCAAAAGAGCATCAAAACATAAGAAAGAGAGAGCAGGCTTAAACAATTGTGCTTAAAGATAATCTTTTTGTCAGTCTTATTAAATGAGATGCCTTTAGGCTCATTAT
Organism: Rhizomys pruinosus; assembly: GCA_009823505.1. Taxonomy (NCBI): domain Eukaryota; kingdom Metazoa; phylum Chordata; class Mammalia; order Rodentia; family Spalacidae; genus Rhizomys; species Rhizomys pruinosus. The sequence continues at coordinate 1,893,894 of VZQC01001118.1, read as the reverse complement.
CCTGGGGGTGGTCACAACCAATCCCTGTCTCGTGCTGCTGGTGCTCTATACTCTTCCTCCTTCATACCTATACAAACCAGCCATCCTTTTCTCCTTCTGAAACTGACTTTCCAAGTCAACCCACCAATGCTCCCTCACCTGAGTCTCTGGAACCCTCTCCTTTTTTATTTATTATTATTTTTTATGTGTATGAATGTACTGTCTGCATGCAGGTCTGTGCACCCGTGTCGTGCAATGCCGCGGAGGTCAGAAGAAGGTCTCGGATTCCCCTGGAACTGGAGTTCTCCTGGAATTGGAGTTTCGGACGGTTCTTAGCTGCCATGTGGGTGCTGGGGATCGAATCCCGGTCCTCTGCAAGAGCAGTCGGTGCTCTTAACTGCTAGGCTATCTCTCCAGCCCTGGAACCCTCTCCTTTCATAGGTCTCTGTGGATCTTGAGTCCTGAATGCTGCTCCTCAAGGTGTGCTGAAAGTAGCAAAAAGGACATTTTAAAATTCAGAGCCTCAAGCCCCCACATGAAATCCTCCGAGATGGGATTTTTTAAACAGGATATGTAGGAGAATTTCACACAATTTGGGGCTTGAAAAATGTGAGACACATGCACTGGAAGAGCATCCACTGCCATTGTGTAGAAATGGAGGGAAGACTCTTTAGTGCTAAATTAAATTTTAACCCTTTTCTAACTCAATGTTAAGCAAACCCAAGTTCAGTCTTCATTCTATGATGGCTTGTAAAGCCTCACTCTTTGCTTGACCATACATCCATAGGACTCCAGAAAAAAGGACTATCCTTTCCAATCCATGATTCTTTTTTAGGACATTATATCATTTGTGATTGTCAGAGTCACCCAATTTGCCTGCACCTTCGAAGATCATCATTATTATCAATTCCTTCTGTTAGCACATGTTGCATTGAAGGCTCAACACTGACTTAATTCTTGTCTTATGCTGCATTCTAACTATTGCCTATTTTTGGTGATTGTAAAAACTATTGACCCCGTATTCCTAATCAACCTTAGCCACAGAAGTACTATTTAATCATTTCAGGCAGATTTTCTTGTCTCCTCAACTCAATTTATGTATAATACATACATGTGTGTGTCATGTGTGTATGTGTACATTTGTGTGTACACATGTGCATGTGAATGGGCATATACATGTTCACGTGTAGAGGTCAATCCTGAATGTCTTCCTCTAAAACTCTGTACTTAGTTTTTTTAGACAGGGTGTCTCACTGAACCTGGAACCTGTCGACTTGGCTAGCCTGCTTGACCTCTGAGTTCTAGGGAGCTGCCTGTCCCCCTACCCCATCCCACCCTCAGAGCTGGGGTTACAAACACACCACACCATGCCCAGCTTTTACATGGGTGTTAGAAATATGGACTCATGTCCTCGTGTTTGCATGACAAGCAGTTTAAGACTAAGCTGTCTCCCCAGCCCCGTAACTTCATGTATTTTGAAGGCAGTGACCAGGCAGGCAATGATACAGGGCACTGTATGACTAGCACAGTACCCAGTACATTAGAGCTTTCAGTAAGGATTCTGGTTTGATTAACTAGCGAGTCAATATTTCTTTGAAGACTGAAGAACTTTGAGGGCTTAAGCCTTATGGATTTTACTAAACATGACAGAGAAGCGAAAGTTTTATTTTCACTATTGTCATCAAATATGCAATTATCCTGTAATCATGTGGCTCACATAATTTTCCTGAAAATAAAGGGATCTTTTTGTCATAGTAAGCACTATTTTATATTTTATTTTTATGCAAAAAAATCAGTGTAATGACAACAGCATGGAATCAGTTCTATTTTAGGTCCCCGAATTCACCAAATTATGTGCTTTTAATACAACTAACAACTGTTTTTCATTAAAAAATTCTTATATGTTTGCTTATCTGTATGTGTAACATGTCCATGTAGGTGCCCACAGAGACCAGAAGAAGGCATCAGATCCTCTGGAACTACAGGTACAAGCAGTCATGACCTGCCTGATATGGGTGCTGGGAACTAAACCCAGGTCCTCTAGAAAATCAGCGAGCACTCATCCACTGAGCCATCTCTCCAAACCACATCCTGTTTTGTCATCTGAAAAATAGCAATAATTACAACTCAAGAGACTGATGATTTTAAGGAGGTAAAATAGATGAGGAAAACTTGAAAGTCTGATAAACTTGATGTTTTTCCTCATTCTGTTATTTTCAATGATCTTTGATATTGATGTGTCATTCTTATGAGGACAGTGGCATTTAATACTAGTTGTGAAATAATGAAGATTAAATATTTTAAGTTTGAAATTTGGGTTTGACTATATATACCTAATTCTACTTTCCTCCCTTCAAGGGAACTGTGGAAAATTCAGAATTAGTAGGGAGTTGTGCAATGATTTAAACGACTGCAAAAGATTAAAATTCTTTTTTTTTTTTTTTTTGGTCTTTTTGAGACAGGGTCTTCCTGTAGTCACTCTGTAGACCAGACTGGCCTTGAACTCGCAAAGATCCACCTGCCTCTGCCTCCCAAGTGCTAGAATTAAAGGCGTGTGCCACCACACCCAGCCAAGATTAAAATTCTTTACAAAACTAAAAAACAAACTCTGTCTATGAACCTGCTTTGGTTCATTATTTGAAGAGAAAAGTGTGTTGCTCAATGTTGGAAATGACAAGAAGGAAATGCTTATTTACAGTTATCACTAGGCTTCTGGGCTTTTCCAAGAGTATTTATAAGAAAGTATGTAAGAGTAGTAGAAGTTAGTCACACAGCCATGTAAATGATTTTTGTTGGACAAAACTTTCAAGAAATAATACTGGCAAAACTATTTGCCAGTTTGGAGACAAAAGAATAAACTATATTTCTACCTCATGGCTCATGCCAAGAGAAATCACAAATGAAGTAAAATTCAATATTAGAAAATGAAATAAGGGGCTGGAGAGATGGCTCAGTGGTTAAGAGTGCTGACTGCTCTTGCAGAGGACCCAGGTTCAATTCCCAGCACCCACATGACAGCTAAGAACCGTCTTTAACTCCAGTTCCAGGGGAATCTTCTGACCTCTGCAGCATTGCACGACACAGGTGCACCAACCTACATGCAGACAGTACATTAATACACATAATAAATACTAAAAAATTAAAAAAATAAATTTTAAAAAATGAAATAAAACAATTATTGTGTTCATCTGTAATCTTAGCACTCAGAAATCAGAGGCAGGAAGAGCACAGAAATTTCAAGGCTGTCGTAGTCCACATAAAGGTTTCAAGGCCAGTCAGAGCTATACAACAAGACTCCCCCTGTCTCACATACACACAGAAAAGCTGCTGTAAAATAACACATCAATCATTTTTATGATCTTCAGCAGGATATTACTTTCTAAGAGTTTGATATCTAACACCAGTTACAGAACCCACACAGGAAAATTTAATGCACTAGGCATAAAACACTGTAAGACTTAAGGATCTCTAAACAACACCTTTAAAAGGGAAAGTATGATCAAATATAAAATGTCAGGAAAGTGAAGGCGTGACTGAGGAACCATCGCAAGATGTAGGGGAGCCACAAGACCCCAGACTAAGTAGAAGGTGGGATCCTGGATCGGATTCGAGAGCAAAAATCATGCACAGAAAATGGACAAAATCTAAATAAATCCTTGTACTTGTTTAACAGAAATCTAACAAGTATGGCTTCTTACTTTCTATCACTGCATGGATCCACAGTCTATAGTCAGATTAACATCTGTGTAAGATGCTAATATAATTGGAAGTCACATATGGAATAGATACAGTAGTTCTACAGTGATAATTTCAGCTCCTCCATAAATCTAAGTGTATCTTAAAATTCAAATTCAGGAGTAGAGAGCTGGAGAGATGGCTCAGTGGTTAAGACCACTGGTTGTTCTTGCAGAGGAACCAGGTTCAATTCCCAACATTCACATGGTGGCTGACAACGGTCTGTGACTCCAGCTTCAGGAGATTCAACACCTTCTTCTGGTCTCTATATAGGCACTGCACACATGGGTGCACTAACATACATGCAGGCAAAACACTCATACACATAAAATAAAAATCAATAAATTGGGAAAAATATAGGGAAATGATGAAAATTAGAAAAGTATTTTAAAAATTATTTCAAGAGAGTAATAATTTTAGTATATGAACATATTCGAATCCATCAAGTACTCTTGTATTCTAAGTGTATTAAAAGTTTCAGTCTATGTAATAGTCTCCATCTGGTGCAAAAGAAGCTTCTTTGGTGAGTGGTGACTGGGCTACTTCACTGTAAATATAAAGATGCATATTTTGCAGTTAGTAAGAAATTACATTAATCTAGGAATGTGACAGCCTAAGGGATCTCTATGACCTCTGCAGCCATGTGGATTTGGCTGTGTTTATAGTACCACATGTGAATATGCCTCCCATTGAGTGGGTTTTAAGTCCAGTTAGGTAGCTATTGATTGCCCCCAAGATAAAAGCCAATCCATACCCTATGACTAATAGTCGTGGTTATTTGGTCTTAAAGCTGGTGTTAGACCATTGACTGATGTTCCCCTTAGCGGCTTGCATAGCGCTCTCCAAAGCCATGAGAGCCAGCCTTCAGAGGAAGCGGCTTCCAGGTCAGCTCCAGCTCCATTGCATCAAATCCTGTCTCTGAAGCATTTCCTGTCTTCGGCAATAATGTCTTACCTTCAAGATTGAGAGGCAATCAAGGGCTGTGGCAATAGCCTGTGTAAACTGGGGAGTTTCTTGGACTACCCTGGCCAACAACTCCAAGGAAGGTTTTTCCTGTCTGGCACTGTTTTTTGTTATGTAGCCTTCAGCTATGCACATGGATTCATATATGTATAATCTGTCACTGGGTTTTTAGACTGACATGATTCCCTGTGTTTTTTATATGAGATAGTCATTACTCTCTCTCTCTCTCTCTCTCTCTCTCTCTCTCTCTCTCTCTGTCCCAAAACCCTCCCTCCATGCCCTCCCCATTTAAAGTGTCCTCATTGTCCCCATTTCCGCCTTGATAATACCTGTCTCCTATGGTCCCAACTCTCTTGAGCTCCACAACTGGTCAAACACAGACATTTTCTGTGAATTCCCCAAACCCAATTGGCACATAGACATTGTAGCCTCTACACCTAAGGCTCACAGGAGTAGAGCAAGGGGGTACAGAGGACACTAATGAATCTCTCAGCTGTCATTAATGAAGCTCCCTCATGCAACCGAGGGCCAGAAACATAAAAAGCCACAGATAGCCAAAGCATGGAGATTAAGAGTCTGTAGAGTGTAGGTCCTCAGACCCAAGCCTATGTAAAGCTTCACTCACCCAGGGCTCACGGACCATTGTGCAAGAGGGGGTGGAAAGATTATAAGAGCCAGGGAGGAGGTGTACGGCCATATGGAAATAGAATCCTACAAGCTCCTGGAACTCGGGTCATATGAACCTATAGCAATGGTGTCAGCATGTACAAGAACCATAAAAACCCAAGCAGAAAAAGAAACTAGCATAAAACTATGGAAATGGGCAGCAGATCCCAGTCTTGGCTGAAGAACTACTGGCAGCTGATTACTGCTGGGTGATGAAGAGCTGATTTTTTTTTTTTTCTGTATGTGTATGAATGTACTGTCTGCATGCAGGTTTAGGCACCCGTGTCGTGCAATGCCGCGGAGGTCAGAAGAGGGTCTCGGATTCCCCTGGAACTGGAGTTCTCCTGGAACTGAAGTTTCAGATGGTTCTCAGCCGCCATGTGGGTGCTGGGGATCGAACCCGGGTCCTCTGCAAGAGCAGTCGGTGCTCTTAACTGCTAGGCCATCTCTCCAGCCCCAAAGAAGAGCTGATCTTTTGAAAGCAAGGGACTTTGGATAGGTTGACTAGACCAGAGTGGATGAACTTGCACTAAGGAAAGTCTGGGGACATTAACTTGACACAACAGGCCTTGACACAAATGACAGAGTGTATGAATTCCAGTGGGGGACACAGTGCGAGGGTGTCAGTGGGGAAGGAGGTATAAAAGTGATTAATACTGAATGAGATGTTCTGTATGAAATCTACAAAAAGTCAATGAAAAAGCTTTGATCTCAGGGTGATGAGATGGCTCAGTGAATAAATGTTTGTCACCGAGACTGACAACCTGAGTTCAATTGCCAGGACCTACAAGGTGGAAGGAAAGAACCGACTTCTGCAAGGTATCCTCTGATGCCCACATGAGCACCATGGCATGACCATGCACACACCACACACAGACACACAGACACACACACACACACACACACACACACACACACACACTAATAGAAGTTCTGTCAAAAGTGCAACACGCATCATCTGTAAAATTGGCTAGGATTTTTAAAACCTTCTATTTCCAGCTTAGTAAGAATATAAGGAAATATAAAATCCTATCCATTTTAGAAATTCACCTTTTTTTTTAATTAATTTTTATTGATGCTTTGTGCATTTCATACATTTTTTCCAATTCAGTTCAGGCTTATTTCCCTTTCCCTTCCCCACCACCCCCACCCCATCCCAGATCATGCATTCTGCCATAACTGTCCTGCATCTTTCTCTCTTTTTTTTTTTTCATTTTTAGCTATAAGTGATAATCCATGAGTACAAGCATCCTTCATGCAAAACCTATCTGCAGGCTGTTGTGCCCAAACACCTACAGCCCCACCATCCAGTGGGGGGTGACAGGTTGTTTGTTCAATCAAGTTGATCAAATGAGTGTCCAGACTACATTGCTGTAGTTTCACCATTCACCCCAATCGCAGCCCTTACATTCTACCACGCCCCCTCTTCCGCAGGTTGTTCCCTAGGCTTAGAAAAGGGGCACAGGTGGATGAGAGGTAAAACAGTCCACTCTCTCTGGAGCTGTTGACTTGGACTCTGGTCAATTCTGGCTGTTTCCTTTCATGGGCTGACAGTTTGTCCAGGAATAACCTTTCGATCCTACTAATGAAGAACAAGCAATTAGATATATAGGTATTTAAGCAGCACTAATAGTTATGGTAGGTTACTTTAGCATAGACACATGTTTGGATATGTTAATCCATGAATTACAATTTTCCCCCCTGTTAAATATGACAGGGTCTTACTGTGGCTTATAACATCTAACCTGTAGAGGATGTAAGCTTGTGGCATCAGCCATGGGTTATTTCTCCAAGGGGAGAGCCAATAGCCAATTAGATTTGGGATATACAGGCACATGGCTGCCTCTGCTGCACAGTATTTCCAGGCAGGTGAGGTGTATCTGGTGCTGACGGTGGAGTCTTGCTTGACTCAGGGAGACCCATATTTGCTTTATTGGTTTAGTGGCCTTTGGTAACACTCTCTGGCATTCCAGAGGCCATCTGTACACTTGCATGTGTGGTCTCAATACATTCACCTTTAAGTATAATATATCCAAATTTTGGTCACCTCAGTGATTTATCTTAAGGAAAAAAAACATTAATAGACACAAAACTATAATCATAATGGAGCATCACTTTTAATAAAAGTAAACATTAGAAATAGGTTTTTAAATAGCTTCTAAATGGTACTGTTAAATAATAATCCGTGCATGAAGAAAACACTAAACAACCATTAAAAATAACAATACCTAAATGTTGAAGCACAAAGGATTTTTAGGACAGGGTTCCTTCTCTGTATGATACATGACACAAAGAGAGAACCCTAAAGCAAGCTCTGGGCTTTGGATGAGGACCTTGAGTCAGCATGGGATTCATTTGTAACAGATGTACCATTCTAGGAAAATGTGATAGTTAGGGAGGTTATCCATGAAGACAATAGGGGAATATGCAAAATCTCTGCAGTTTATGCTCAGCTTTGCTACAAATCTAAAATGTTCTAAAAAATATCCATCTTTAAATGGCATTGCAAAGTAAAATTTAAATATGAAAATATTCATATTTTAAATATAATACACTTGACATTAATGTTTTCCTTAATTTACTTTCCTATAAAACGATTGTTTTAACTTATAAGTAATAGAATGTTACAAAAATAAATAAATAAATAAATAAATAAATAAATAAATAAATATCACAAATCCCAGAGCAAAGCAGGTTGGGAAGTGGAAAGTAAAAAAGCAAAATATACAGGAGCTGAATTGAGAAAAGGCAAAATAAGGGCGTGACATGAATAGATTGACTGATGCAGAGCTGAGCAGTCGCTGGAGATGGTCCACCAGGAGTTCCCTGTGCTTGGCAACTGGTAAGTCTAAGAGAGGAAAAACACAGATGAAAACCAGGGTATGCAGTGAAGCAAAAAACTAGGGATTCAGTGTCAACTACAAATTTCCCAAAAGTTCTTAGTTCGGTTGCCTGTAATGATTTCAACATGTTAGATGAGCCTCAAAGTATTATTATACTTAAATTTATAGACTTTAGAAAATCAAACAGAAATATATAAATATATAAATTGCCTGTCACTAAGTAACCAGGAACAGAGATTATGATGATGATTTAACACTGTCACTATTAATTATTATCTAATTGAGTTTCAAAGAAGTTAACTGACTTCCTTCAAGTCACCCACCTAAGGAAATATCTCTGCTTAGATTTGAGTCCTAATCTAGATGCTTCTGAGGACTCTATCTCCTGTCTTTTTAGAAAATAGAAAGGAGGAGTGAAGTGGAATGCTGGGGTCGAAAATACAAAATGTACTCCGCCCAGCTAAGGTATGTAGAATTGCCCTTCTAACACATGTTTGTAGCAGTTTCACAGATGTTGTTTAGTCATGAGCATGAAGATGAAGGAAGATCTGCCAATGAAAATAACTTTCACTGAATCATCATCATTTACACTTGGGTATTATTATTATTATTATTATTATTATTATTTAGAGTGCTGCTAATTTGCAATTAGCAGGAACCCCAAGAAGGTAGATGCCAAACTTACCATTTATTGTGTCAATGAGTTAGTACTTTATCAGAGTACATTATGGTCTTTAGACCTAGTATTATCCCAGTAATTTAGATCTGTAATTCCACATAAATCCATCTATTCCTATTCATTTCTTGCTTACCTCTTTCTTCTACTGGTTTGGTCAAGTATCAGTACAATTTGCCATTCCATGTACTTTTGCATCCTATTTTAACTTTATTTTCTGAATAAAATAACAAAGACACACTCAAAGTATTTTGGGGGGGGGTCTTTTTGAGACAGGGTCTCCCTGTAGCCCCAGCTGTCCTGGAACTCATTCTGTAGACCAGGCTGGCCTTAAACTCACAAAGGTCCACCTGCCTCTGTGTTCCAAGTGCTAGGATTAAAGGCGTGCGCCACCACACAAAAATGGTGGGATCCATTCTGTGACCAAGATATTCTATTCCCCCAGTGATTTCTCCTTCTCCAACATAACTAGACCACTACAGAGGGTTCCCTAGAAACCCTATCATACCCTGTGGGATCTCTAACAGGAATTTACATTTTTATTCCATGCATGAAGTTCACATTTTATGTGACACTATGATTGACTTGCCTTTTAACTATATTGCAAAATGTATCACCTTTACATTCTCCCCAATCATTACTCTATGCTATTAAAATCACATTTTTATAAGCAAAGTTAATCTTTATTATTGTAATAAGAATTTAAAACACTATCAGGTATTTACTATACAACATGGCACCCAAAGTTTATTTATTCCTGTTTTGCCTGCAACAGGCAGTATGTATTAACCTATCCAACTTTACATATAAACTAATTGTGATTATTACAATCCATATAATTTAGGAGAATTTTTTTAATTACACCCAAGCAACACCTTTCCATATGGCCAATTAGAGTTAGGATAAAAATCACATTTTTAAGGGAGCTTTTGGTTTGTTTGGTAGGTTTGTTGGTTTGTTTGGGCTTTTTGTTGCTTTTATTTAGTTCCCATGTGTTTTTATTTAGTTCCCTTCAGCTGAGTGAAGGAGTGATACAGATTCTGTGATAACCAGACATATCACTTTCATCCATGTAAGTGACTATTGCAGTCATTTTTGTTAACTACTAGGCATGTTACTTGGCTATTTTTAGCCTCCATTTTTGCATAAGATGATTAATTTTTTAATTTTTTTTATGTGTATGAGTATATTGCCTGCATTTAAGTTCCCTACAGGGGTCAGAAGAGGATATTGGATCCCTTGGGACTAGAGTTACGGATGGTTGTTAGTAACCATATGGTGCTGAGAATCGAACCTGGGTCCTCTGCAAAAGCAGCAGTGCTCTTAACTACTGAGCCATCTCTCCAGCCCTAGAGGATCCAATATTAATGTGTTTTTTATTGTAGATAAGTTGATTTGGCATTCAAGTGTGTGCATTCCTTTCTCTTTTCTCTCTTGTAACTGCAGGACTTTCCTTAGCTATGCCTGGATTTTCCGCTTCTCTCTTACTCTCTAAAATTTGTTTAACAGCTTTCCATGTTCATAACCAAGTATTGATTTCTTTGTGGCTTCTTTAAGCTAGCAAGTGCTCTCTTCCTTTCAAAATCTCACTTTTTAACCTGCTGGATATCCTGGATCTGTGTCCCAAGATTCATTTCCATTTACCTCTTAGTAACTTTGCTCTGAGATACTTATTCTAGGCTTTAACTTAGATTTCTTTTTTTAAGTATGTGAAACTGTATACTTTATGGTGATACATACACTTAGGAATTGGCTACAAGAGGTTGCCTTGCAGGAAATTATTGTAACAGTCTATAAATTTATTGGTTCTATTCCTGATTTGGGAATATACCTCAGACAGAGGATCTCCAGCTTTTTTATTTTTTACAAGATAAAACACCTATGCCTAGCGAGGATTCAAGGAAACTAAAACAGAATTAAGGTAGTGGATTGTTCGTTCTTTCTTCACTTCCTTCCAGGAAGGGTCTGCTCACTACTGAAAATATATCCTCTTCAAATTAACCAACCACATACAAAGATACACAGAAGAGAATTCAGAGAAGTATATTTACCATAGCCCTTTAGACAAATGACATATTACTTTATTTCCAAGTATTTTACTGAGAATATTTCCAACTATATTCATAAGGGACATGAGCATATAGGTTCATTTATGTTGTGCAATTTCCTGGTTTTGGTTTTAGAGTGATACTGGCTTCATAGAAATAATTTAGGTTTTCTTCCTATTTCTATCTTTCTTTTTCAAGTATCAGAATGTTTATTGATAGATACAAGTATATAAAATCATGGCATTAACATGATTTGATAAATTAAGCAGACTTGATTTCAATACTATAATCAGGGAACAATTCAAATTCTCACCATTTGTTTCACACCCACAAAAACCACTTCAAGGGCATTAACGATCTCTCACACCTGAACAGTTTTGTGCAAGTAAACCATGTTTCTTTTTTTAAAAAGGTTTGTGCACTTGCCCAGGCTCAAGGATATTGAAATCAATCACATAAAGCCCATTACTAGAGGTAGAAATACAGGCAATATACTATTATAGCAACAACTATCAATTACAGTTAAGGATTTTCTGTAACAACCAAATGGATAATCTAATATTGCAACAACTCAAGTATTACTGAGCAAAGAACATTTCTACAGTATTCAGTGTTGCTATTCAGTTTTCTAACTTTAAATAGCCTATGATAACTGGCAACAAAGAAGGTCCTTGCAATAGGCTGCCTCTGCTTGAGAACTTATGATGTAATTATTGCATGCTGCTAATATACTATCTAAACATTAAAGATACTCCTAAAATATTTGATGGTGGACTATAATTTAGACATTACAGTACAAAAAAAAACCTTATGCAGAAGGAAACCCTTACTGACGTGCTTCTGCTTTAAATATTGTGCCCCCAAATGAAGTCCAGTAAGCACACGTCCTGTCTTGATCCCCCTGCACTGGCCTCCATGATACTGCCAAGGTAATCCAACAATGGCAGTCCCTATTCTGAGGAGGCTGAATTCCCATTAGCTGCTTAGTTCACAAGCTGGGTATCTCAGCAGTCCTCAGTCCACACAGGAAGGCTAAAAAGTAAAAAAGCTGCATCTCATGTCCTTGAGGAGAGCCAAAAGCAGTGGCATCCACAGAGCATATGTGCCTGCCTGTAAGAATTGAAGACAGGCCAAACAACGGTGCTCTCTTTTTTTTCTCTTTGTCTTTTTACTAAGATCTCAAGTTTTGTGTTTGCATTACAGTTTCTCTGGTCTTATTATTTATTTCTGGTTGTACTTTCCTTCTGGATGCTTAAGGCCTTATAGATAGCAGAGATTAACCAAGGTTTTGTTTTGTTGAGGTCAGTTGAGGATCTGGTCCTAAGGGGTCACTCAGGGGATTTTTTTTGGGGGGGGGAGCCCCTTGCTTCATTCAGCTCCTCATCCACCAGTTCCACCCACATGAGGACAAAATCAGGTCTTGCTAGACCAGGCTTCCTTTTCTGAAGGATGAGCAGACTTTCCTCTTTATAGACTGGACACTGGCTGAAGTCCCATTAGTGGCTCTCCAAGACCTCCCTGTACAGGAAGAATGGTAACCCACCTCTGCAGGACTTTTCAAGAGATGCCCCCACATATAATCCCCTAAGACCTGGTTGCCCTCTGAGGGCAGGGAACAATGTCGTCCCCCAGTTCCCTTAGCCAAATTGGCAGGGACTTCAGTTATGGTGGTTAAGTACCCAGAAAGGCTAAGTTGCACCAGCCTGTTACATTGCACCTATATTAACATTGCATCCTTTGGAAACAAACTGTATGTTATTTCCATAGCATATTTCTTGATTCACATCTTTCCATTTTAATCCCATATTACTCTAAAAGATGCACACATACCCTCCATCATATACTAAAAGTCCAAGGTCTGAAAATACATGTTAGGTCAGCTCTAAAACCTGTGTAGGAATTCCCAATATAAGAGCACAGTTGTCTTTATATCATGAGGAGTATAACATTAACGTTGCTCATTTTGTCTTATACCTAGGTACTTGGTACTTAGATTTCTATTATAACTCCCATCCTCTTCTATTTGACCACATACTTTGTAAATTCCCACGTCACACTCACAAATACAAAAAGATTTTTAAATTTTATTCCATACCAATGATTTTTTTCACAGTTTTCACAACAGTATTGCCAAGCTCCTTGGTGGTACCACTCCCGTGGGAAACCGCTGATCATCCTCCTGTTTGATCTTTCTGTTTTCAGTGCTTATTTGCCTGGGATGTCTCATATAACTGGAACTGTTGATTTCCAAGAAGCTCAGGAGTTTCTACACATGTGACTGGAGTCACACAGTTGATATCAGAAGAAAATATCTCTGCTCTATCACCTCTTACACTGCCAATATGGCATCTGTGGGCAAAGGCTGGCAACCTCGTACTTTCTTAAGAACAGAAAATTAAGAGCACCTGTTCAATACTGGTGCTGCAATTACTACTCAAACTATTGTCCTCAAACTAGCACCAGTGCATATAAAAGGAAAATGTTAAGTAATGAGCAAACTGAAGAATGTCTCTGATGCCTAGCCTGCTTGAATACTTGTCCTACCAATCAAATGAGCTCATTTAGCTGATTTCGTGACCTACTGCTGTGGTGTGCCTTAGAACATAATTGTGTATAAAATTGTATTATTTTTACTTGAACACAATATGCTGAAAATTATTAGTAAAATAGCATATAGCACTGTCGTAAACTCCAGCAGCCCCAATATTATAGGGCTGCCATAATCCACAAGTAATTGGATTCAGACTTTATAGCAATGCATTTCAAATTCTGTAGGATTCTGAATTTTATGAGTTAGAAAAGATTTTGGGAATGAATGGATTCCTAAGAAGCCAACTTGCACTACTTTCAATAAAACACATTTGGGGCTAGAGAGAGAGAGGTTAAAAGCACTGACTGTTCTTGCAAGGACCCAGGTTCAGTTCCCAGCACCTACATGGGAGCCAAAAAACATGGAACTCCAGTCGGAAAAGATCCAGTGACTTTTTCCTGGCCTCCACACGCATTGCATTACATGAGTGCCCTTATAGACATGAAGTCAAAACACACAAACACATAAAATAAGAATAAATAAATCCAATTAACAAAACATTTAACCTCAGTATTTCTGTTCCAGTATTATCAATTCTTGCTTTCAAACATACAGGTTACAACTTTAATGCATTTAAGGGGTTCTATAGACTTATACTTGAGCTCAGATTCACACTAACGAAGACACAAAGTTCTGAACTCAATAAAGATACCCGAAATACTTATCACTTTCTAATAAGGAAAAAGCTTCCTTGTTCTTCCATCATAAAGAAACGTGTTCCCCAAGTAAAAATGTCCATGCATCATAACCCAACCCATCTCCTTCTTCCCTTTTCCATTCCTAATATTCATGACACTTTTTCCTGACCCAAGTTCCTTGCTCAAGGTGGATCACTGCCAGTATCTTCCAAAACTATTGGATATAAAACACCTATAGAATTTTTCAGAGCTCAGATTTCTCTTTTTACTTATGAGAAATATGTAGCCCAGAGAGGAAACATTAGATGAAGTTGAAAAGAACATGCATGAACTTATTATCCCAAGTCTCCTCAATTTAAGAACAGTTTCAAATAGTAGATATTAATCAAATTTAGACATCCTCCCCACCTGTGTCCCCATAGCTCCCCCACCATATTTGGGGTCTTCTGTCATATGTGTTAAGTCCTATCCAGTCTAAATGAGTCAGTGTGGATCCTGTGCATCCTGTCAGACAAAAACCCAGCACAGAACAGGAGAAATGGGAAAGAGGCCCCCAACCCTATGCAAGGGACTATTGGCATATGATTACTGTGGGCTGAGGGGGAGTGTATCTTCTTTAAGGGAGCGTCTCTAAATAGGCTGACTAGACTCCATGGGACGAACTTGTATGAGGGACATCTGGAAACAAAGTGCTTGACTGGATTGGACTTAACATATATGACAATGCATGAAATCTGATGGAGGGCTATGGGGAAAGGGGGGCCTAAATTTGTTCAAGATGTATTATGTAAAATGCACGAAAACTCGATAAAATATTAAAAATGAAAAATTATTCTAAAATCTTGTGGCTTGTTTCACAGCCAATGAAAGTCCACAAATGACCTTTTATATAAAATTAATTTTAATTCTTATTTCATAGTTTTTCCAAAATTAAATCTGAGGATCCCACCTCTACTCCTCACAAAGCCAGTTTAGGAAAAAGGAGGTAGAGAAGACACATTTGATTTTCGTTATTCATAATCATTTAGAGAATCGAGAAAAAAAAAGACACGAAATTGAGAGGGGGACTTTTTTTTTTTACTTTTTTTTTTTTTTTTGTCTTTTCAAGACAGGGTCTCCCTGTAGCCCCAGCTGTCCTGGAACTCGCTCTGTAGACCAGGCTGGCCTTGAACTCACAAAGATCCACCTGCCTCTGCTTCCCAAGTGCTAGGATTAAAGGCGTGCGCCACCACACCCGGCGAGAGGGGGACATTTAAGGGGTGTCCAGAAGGTGGTGGAGGAGGGGAGTAGGAATGGAATTGACAAAAATATATTCTATACATGTATGAAATTTTCAAAGAGTAAATTTAAACTACTATTTTAAAATATAAAGACTGAGCCCAGAAGGCAGAATGTATGTCATTAGAGATATTGTCCATTTTGTCACAAAAGCCTGAGAAATATATAAAGCATTTCAAAATGAAGCCAAGAGTACTGGATATAGAGTTAACTACTTAAGGAAAGAGTTTACTTTAGTGGAAAATACATTATCTCACAAATAGGAGTTTGTTTCATGCTTTTGTTAATAGAGGGAGCTCATGTCAGAATGAAGGCTTCAGAGATGAAAAATGAGACAGCTCTTTGGCAAGACTGTCTGAAGGATTTGGCTTCTTGACAGTGAAAATAGCCTCAACCATATAAATTATACAAACCAGGGAAGCCTGTGTCTTAGCCTTCAATAGTGGAGTCATGTGGGAAACATGCAGTCATAACTCCCTATTGAAAAGTCTGCTGAGAGTAAGACCTGCAGTGTGTCTGATGTGGAATTGCACAGTGTCAGTCAATCTCTTCTCAGTGGCCATATGAAGAAAATGGTGAAACCAGTTGAAAATGTCCAGTAATTCCAAACAGCAATGCCATTTTGTGTAACACTATCAGAAAAGTACTTTTTCTTGTTTGGAAAGCATAGACATACTCTTTTTAAATGCTTTGTAGTGAAAAATACTGTATCAAACATTGCACTCACATCTGCATTCATGTGCTCTACAGCAATAAGATAAGATAAAGGAGAATGGGGCCTCTTTTGAAGTCATTGGTGATTCAGGCTAGAGACACTAAGAAGAACAAAAGTACAGGCCAATATCAGTCTAGAGCGAAAAGCCATAGACAAGGAAAACAGTACTTTGGTGGCTGAGATAAAAGCTTCAAAAGCAATGCAAATCTCTGAAGCAACAGGCCTTCAAACTATTCAGTGTAGTAAGAATCAATGATTGTCCATGCATTGGGCTTCTAAAAGTCAAATACCAACCACAGCTCAGGAAATCTTGAGTGACAAAGAAAAAAACTCATAGATTTTTCCATTTACTATAAGAGTGCTGTCACCTCAGGATGCAATGAAACATCTGAAATTTTCAATGCAATCTTTATTTGCAGAACATAAGTAGTATTTTACATTAAAAATAATCTTTCCATTTTTATTCCTGAATAAGAAAGAAGAAAGAAAGAAGAAAAAGGAAAGGAAAGTAAAGGGAAAGGGAAGGGAAAGGGAAAGGGAAAGGGAAAGGGAAGGGAAGGGGAGGAAAGGGGAGGAAAGTTTGAAAAAGAGCTTAGCTAGCAGACTGACATGCCAGATTACTGGGTGTGATACACAGTAGAAGAGGTGGAATGGGCAGAGAACACTGGCAACTTTCAAATATTTATAGCCGAGAAGATGGTAGTACTATTCATAGAATCAGGGCTACCAAGAAGTGGTATTCAGATTTGGAAGGGAAAAGAAAGCAAAGACTGAGAAGGCCTGTGCTCACTTCTGTGCAAAATATTAGAGCTTTTTAGTCCACCAAGCAATTATCATGCTAGTAAAAATGTAGTGTCCCTATACTCTGGGGTCCTGGAATCCCAGTGCTCACTAGCTCTTTATGGTTCAAAATGGGGTCCCCAGACTAGGAGCCCCTTGAGATTCCCTTGGAGCCTGTTAGAAATACAGGATAGGATGTTTTCTTTCTCTGAAAGGCAACTGAATCACAGTCTACATTTTAATAAATTATAAGATTATTTGTGACCAAATTTAGTTTCCAGAGGCTCTGCATCAGCCAAGAGAGGGAGACTGGAAGAAAAATGCCAATCAACTCAATAACTGGATCCTGATTGTTTATTCATACAATGTACTCTGATTAAAAGAATTTGTTGTGTTTCTTAACTACATGAAAACAAAATTAAGGGATTGTGTGGCACAGGATCACTCTGCATTGGGTTTTTTTTTTTTCCTTTTAAATTTATAAGCTCTTAACAGGTCAGAAAAGAGACTACAAACAGATGTTGGATTATTTGAAGTAAAATCACCATGGAACTGAAATATTCATATATTTAAATTCCATAAAACAATAAAAATGATCACAAAGTCATGGCATTTTTTCACTCATAAAGAGAATATGGCTTAGCTTTTACTGTTCTGTTCAGATTTGGAAATGAAACTTCAGTTTTCTCAAGCCATATATTTTATTTTACTTAGCACACTTGCCGATATGAACCCATGCAATTCTCCTTTGTATGTTTCAGGTGTAGTATATCCTAAAGCTGTATATAAAACAAATTAGTTGTGACAGTGGTAATTTTGAAGAAGCTTTTCACAGAAAAGTGCCACACTAAAACATCTGGAACTATTCAAAGTCAGAGTGGAAGTATTTACTTTTATTGTCAGAGTAGCTCATTTCTATTAAATATTTTGCCAAGAATCCAATTTTCATTTGTAAAAGTTATTTCATTATGCATAAGGAGAGTAAAATTGTATAAATACATACATATATCAAGAACCAGAATTATTTACTTTAAAAATTAAATTAACCAATATTTGCTCCTTCACATTTTTGTTTCTTATATGCAGAAAGGGTCCAGGTTATAGACCAGTGACAGAGCAACTTCATAGAATATGTGGAGCTATGAGTTTGATACCTTAATGTACAAAAATAAATAAATAAATAGTATTACCAATATTCATCATATCTAACTGGATACATTTTAAGTTAAGAAATATTTATTGAACATCTACTGTGTGACAGCATACTAGGGTCTGATTTTAATATGCATAAGATAAGGGAAAAGACAACAATTTTCCTGAGGGAAATTACACAAATCATAAATAATGTACAACTATAAGACATGTACACCATGCTGTAACAGCAGATGTTACAGGCATTGGATCCTTCTGAAAGTGGTGTCCTGAAGAGATAATAACACTGGTAAGACACTAAAAGACACTGCTGCAAATTTAGGTGTCAATGGTGGAAGAGAACAGGAAGAAAGAAGCAGCTCAACTTTCTCTGTTTCTTACCTCAAAGCCCTCCTCAAGGCTTACCTGCTTAAGAACTCCTTGACAGTCTTTCTCGGGGCACCTTTGTTGTGCCACCTCTGTGCTCACATTGATATCTTATAATAACCAATTAGATAACATTTTTCATAGTTTGCAGTAATTTTTTCTTCAACAAGGGATCTGTGAATCTCAAGATATAATTTTAAGCGATCAAAATTGAACATTCCCAGCAAGTGAGACTAAAAGGAAAACTTTTGATAACTTAGGTAAAGATGGATGCTCTGTTATTTCTTTTGTTGATTTTTTTTTCTTGAAAAAGAACTAAAAAAACACCCTAAGTTGACATACCGTGCAGAGTTCAATTTAAATCAGCACAAGACAGATCATGGATTAAACAGTACAAGTTAAAATACTTTCCAACATGTCCATTACAAGATGCTATAAAGCTATAAACTAATACTTTAGAGGTTTCTAGGCACTATTTTTAGGAATACTTTGTGCCTGACTAATACTAGGACATGGCTCTCTTAATGGTTCTTTTGAAGCTTTTCTTACTTGGGTTGAAATAAAAGTGAGATAGTCTATTCTACCCAACTCCATTCAAAAGGCATGGGTAGAGAGAGGGCAGAACATTGCTAGGCCTCAACACATCCCTTCAGAGAAGAAACCTGCCAAAAGTATCCATCACATTGGCTCCCTAACTTCTGAAATGTCACTGTGTAATTTGTTAAGCTAACAATCACAAAATTGATTCTAATTATTTCCTCTGTTGATCTGTGTAGCATATTTTATTATTTTTTTAATTTAATTTTTTTTATTGATGCTTTGTGCATTTCGTACATCATTTTCCAATTCAGATCAGGCATTTTTCCCTTTCCCTTCCCCCCCACCCCCACCCCATCCCAGATCATGTATTCTGCCATAACTGTCTTGCATCTTTCTCTGTTTTTTNACCTTTAATCCTTGCACTTGGGAGGCAGAGGCAGGCAGTCTTTGTGAGTTCAAGACCAGCCTGGTCTACAGAGTGAGTTCCAGGACAGCTGAGGCTACAGGGAGACCCTGTCTCGAAAAGATAAAAAAAAAAAAACCAAACAACCTGAAAAAGCAACTTGCAAGGGTTTTATAGGCATTATATATAGGATACTGGGCATATCAGGAAATATATATTTAATAAGGATACAGTATTGAGAATTTGTCTTTTTTCTCTTTAATTTTTTTTAAATTTTATTTATTTTTGTATGTGTATGAATGTACTGTCTGCATGTAGGTTTGTGCACCGGTGTCATGCAATGCCACGGAGGTCAGAAGGTGTCGGGTTCCCCTGGAACTAGAGTTAAAGACAGTTCTCAGCCACCATGTGGGTGCTGGGGATCGAACCCAGGTCCTCTGCAAGAGCAGTCAGCGCTCTTAACCGCTAGGCTATCTCTCCAGCCCCCGAGAATTTGTCTTAACCATCTATAAGAAAATCCTTTCTACTTTTCTAGGAAATTGTAATTTCAAATTTTACTAATCAATAAAATGAAAAACTGAACACAATTTAAAAATTAATTTCTTCCAACTCAATCTATAAACCCAATACACTCCTAATGTGTCTTAATTCTATGAAAACAAATTAATCTTAATTTTCATTTTTTTTTTTTTTTTTGGTCTTTTCTAGACAGGGTTTCCCTGTAGCTCCAGCTGTCCTGGAACTCACTCTGTAGACCAGGCTGGTCTTGAACTCTCAAAGATCCGCCTGCCTCTACCTCCCAAGTGCTAGGATTAAAGGCGTGTGCTACCATGCCCAGCTCAAATAACATTGTTTCTTTATCTGCATACAATCCTACTATCAAGTGGGAAACCCTATACATGTTTTGAAATTGACCTAGAGTTTATTTTCAGATGTCATAATTTTGGTATATCTGAAGCATCCATATAGGCATATTTTGGAAATATATAAATGAGAAGGAACAACAACAACAAAAATACTGGGTCAAAGATCTGACTGAAACAGTAAACTTAAGCCCAAAACTATAAACTTCAGCATCAAAAAAAAAATTTTAAGACTGAGAAAAAAGTTAAAGACATGTATGGAAGAATACATGAGCTGTGATTAGGAGGGGGCAAGGAAAGGGAATTAGGTCTAAATTTGATTAAGAAATGTTGTATGAAATACACAAAGATTCAATTAAAGAATCAATCAGGAATACTGGCATACTTAGAGCTTCTTGTTCAGTCATTAGCCTTTATGTGAACTATACTAGGACAGCAAAGGTCCGTGATGCTACTCTGTCGCTTATATACAGCTTGGCCCCTAGTGCAGGTAAAAAAGAAATGGATACTGCTCATTTTCGACATGGTATATTTAAATATCTTGTCATATTGCTTGTGCCTTTTAGGTCCTTTCATCAGATATGAATACTATCCACATACCGGATAAACAACACACTGATATGAGGCTTACATTGCATTGTGTGTGGTTGATAGTACATAAACAAATAAACAGATAATGTATCATGTAAAGGCAATACTCCAAAAGATGGAGGAAGCAAAAGACACTAAACTGTGATGTAGGAGAACAGTGGCTCTTTAATTGAATAATCAAGCAAAGCCACTCTGAAAATGTCACATTCAAGCAAAACTTTAAATAAAGTATGGAGGCAAATCATGACGATAACTCGAGAAGAAGCCCTTCCCTCAGAACAAAATGCATGAAGTGGGAGCAGGCTTGCCATGTTGAACAAATACTAAACAGACCAGGAAATTTCACTGAGTCACGGAGAAAGAACCAGGAATAAGAGATGACTTTGAGTAATGGTGGAGGAACAGTTGAAACAACCTATAAATCCTGCTCTGAAATGTTATAAATCCTGGAATGTTATAAGCAGAACCAGTAACATGATTTGATGTAACTTTAATTGGCATATTTATACATAGTTATAGGGTAGGGTATAATAATCAGATACACCAGGCGTGGTGGTGCACACCTTTAATCCCAGCACTCGGAAGGCAGAGGCAGGTGGATCTTTGTGAGTTCAAGGCCAGCCTGGTCTACAGAGTGAGTTCCAGGACAGCTGGGGCTACAGGGAGATCCTGTCTCAAAAAGACAAAAAGTAATAATAATAATAATCAGATACATAGATATAATGTAGAAGGACCAAACCAGGATAACGAGCACTCAGAACTCCCTGATCACTTATCATTTCTATATGTTGGGAACTACTGGGCTCTTTGATCTAGTTATTTGGGGTTGGACAGATGGCTCAGTGATTAACAGCACTTGCTGCCCTTACAGAAGATCCATGTTCAGTTACCAGCACCCACTTCATACAACTCACAACCACTTATAACTCTATCTCCAAAAGATTTGATGTCCTTTCCTGGACTTTGCAGGCACCTGCATGCACCTTGTATACATACAGACAAGCATGCATACACACAAATACATAAAATAAAATAATCATTATATGTACTTTATTTATTTAATTTTTAATGGATTTATTATTTTTTATGTGTGTGAGTGTACTGTCTGCATGTAGTTTGGTGCACCCGTGTCATGCAATGCCTCTGAGGTCAGAAGAGGGCATCGGATTCCCCTGGAACTGGAGTGAAAGACGGTTCTCAGCTGCCATGTGGGTGCTGGGAATTGAACCCTGGTCCTCTACAAGAGCAGTCGGTGCTGTTAACCACTGAGCCATCTCTCCAGCCCCATTATGTACTAATTTAAAACATACATAAATTGGTACTATAGAGAACTAGAACTAACTCATGCTAACTTATCTGGTATCTGCTGTCCAGCCTGTCCCGATGCCCTCTTCTCTATCTTTTATAGCCTCTAGTTACCTCTAGTCTACTCTACTCTGTGTACATAACCGCTCTAGCTTGCTAAGAACATGCAGTGTATGTCTCGTGGCACTTAACTAATTTCACCTTGGTGTCCTTAGTCCATGAATGCTCAACAATGGAAATATTTTTGTCCCTTTTAATGATCGAATTATGATTGTCAGGATTCTAAGTGAGGCTATTCCAAAGAAAAATGATTATATGAGTCTGCAGTTCAGACAAGCTGGAAAGGAAGGTGAATGTAGGAGTTATCAGGTAAATGGTGGTTAATGTCATGACAAAATGGGCTCTCTACGAACCACACAAGACAGGGAATGTGCTCAGTGACTAAGATAAGCAGCACTTACATTTATACACCAAGAACAGTGCGAAGGATCTATCAAAAGACATCGAGAATAAGAAAGAACTAAGTCATGAGAGGAACCAATAGAAATGAGTCTTGGGTTCCAAAAAAAGATGGCTTAGGAAAGAAAGTGTAATTCTGTCAAAAGCTGGTAAAATAATGGTAGTGAGAAGGTTGAAATAACTCATAGAAAGTTTTGAGGAGTTGAGCATTAAATGGCAGGAAGGGAAACTGGAGACAACTGAAGATCAACAATAGCTATTTTTTGGGGGGGGTCTTTTCAAGACAGGGTCTCCCTGTAGCCCCAGCTGTCCTGGAACTCACTCTGTAAACCAGGCTGGCCTTGAACTCACAAAGATCCGCCTGCCTCTACCTCCCAAGTGCTAGGATTAAAGGTGTGCGCCACCACGCCCGGCTAACAATAGCTATTTTTTAAAGATGAGACTCGTCATAGCAATAATGTTCTAGATTTCAGAGGAAGCATATGCTGAAACAAAGAGAAATAAGAAGCCAACACTGAGAAGGTCTTCCTAGTTCAGGAGACTCCAAATGCTTAATTTTAAGGCAATGAACAGAGTCCAGAAATTAGGGGAATGTTCACATGTATTGTCTTTGTCCTTTCACACAACATTTGTGTGATGTTAAATTGTAGTGGTCACAATTCTGTGTGGTCCCAGAGGTCAAACTGAGGACCTTACAAATACTAGGCAAATACTCTACTACTGAGCCACGAACCAAAGTTGCCACATTTTTTAAAATTTTTTTTAATTAATTTTATTTATTTCTGTATGTGTATGAATGTACTGTCTGCATGCAAGTTTGTGCACATGTGTTGTGCAATGCCGCGGAGGTCAGGAGAGGGTCTCGGATTCCCCTGGAACTGGAGTTCTCCTGGAATTGGAGTTAAAGGCGGTTCTCAGCCGCCATGTGGGTGCTGGGGATCAAACCCGGGTCCTCTGTAAGAGCGGTCAGCGCTCTTAACCGCTAGGCCATCTCTCCAGCCCCAAAGTTGCCACATTTTACAGAATAAATAAGTTAAGATAACCTGGGTAGGCTCTACTAAGTTAGTAAATAGAAATATTAAAAATGTTTTTAAGCCAGACATGAATCACTAAAGAAGAATCACAAAAGGAGAAAAAAAAGAACAGGATTTCATAGCAATCAAATAGATTAGAATAAAAGTCTAAACATAGTGTATAAAAACATGAACAAGTGAGAAATGGAGCATATGTTGTATGCATATGTGTTTGCATATGCATGTGTGTTTGTAAGTATATGCATACATTCTTGTAGCCTCAAATCATGGAATTTGATTACAGCATGATTTTTTTCATTGCTGAGATAATACAATCTATTTCATATCTGTGTTTTATTTCAAATGTGTTCATATTCATTACTTCATTTTAAAATATCCATGTTGTAATGATTTATGTTGAGACTTGGAAGAGAATGGGAGTAATGTAATGAGTACGACGCTTCCCTCAAGGAGCTAACCCCCAAGTACAGTTCCACAGCCAGGCTTCCGCAGAGACTCAGTGAATGTATGCTGGGTGCTGCTTATAGAAGTTAAACATCAATTATGTTTATTTTGAAGAACAAAGAAGAATCTGGAGATGCATTTTCTAGTTATGTAGAGTATGTCCTCTTAATTTGAGATTTTAACACCCACCAGTTACCCTATGAAAAATGTTGATTACTTACAGTGTTTTTTAATTGAATTTATTTTTTTCCTCATAGTGTATTTTAAAAAATTTAAAAATTATATTGCTTACATCTGAGGTTTTAAAGTTTTATAAAAAGCATTAAAAGCCAGAAAAAAATATTCATGTTGTAGGAAATAGTTGATTTTTACAGGTAAGAAATACGATTTTCCACTTGTCCAAAACAATAAGGTTCTATGAATAAATGTTATTCAAAATTGAACTTTAAAGATTTATACATACACAAACTGATTCTTACAAGGAAAAGATAAAACAGGAAAAGATGAAGACAGACAAAACTCAAGAAAGTTTCACAGTAACTTAAGACTGGAATCATATTTGCCAACTAGGTCAAATTCTATTACATAGCAAATACTGTCCTCAAGAAGTTATTGGATTTGGAAGACTAAATTGCTCTGACACAGTCCTATCCCAGAGAGCACTCTTAGCTTCTTAGGTCATAGATCCACCAGACCAACCAAGGACACATAGCATCTCAAACTAAATATGCCCTACTTTTCACCACAAGCTTCTTTAGCTCTCTTGACTCTTCTTTCTTTTTTTTAATTTTATTTATTTTTTATTTGTATGAATGTGCTGTCTGCATGTAGGTTTGTGCACCCGTGTCGTGCAATGCCGCAGATGTCGTGCAATGCATCGGATTCCCCTGGAATTGGAGTTACAGACGGTTCTCAGCCGCCATGTGGGTGCTGGGGATCGAACCCGGGTCCTCTGCAAGAGCAGTCGGCGCTCTTAACCACTAGGCCATCTCTCCATCCCCTTGACTCTTCTTTCTAATAAAAGATTCAGTTCTACCAGGAATGTGAGACATAAATCTTATAAATGCCCCAGTTCCTCTTTACTTATTCTCCATAGCTAATTATGAGCACTATCAAACCTGTCCCTCCATTTCTCTCCTCTCCACAGTTACTTCTACTTTTATTTCACACTATCAGTTCTTCTTTCCCTCCATTACCTCAACTGCATCCAATATGTTCTCCCTGATTCTCATCTTTTTTGTTCCCCAATACAATCTCCCTGCCTACATCTCTGAGATTCTACATCCATCACAAATGGGAGAATAACACAATGTATGTAAACCCTCTCTGCATGATTACTGTCATGACATTGGCTTCATCGTCCCATCCTATTGCACACTGAACTCCTTGCTGCCCTCCAGTGCATTGTACTCTGGGTGCACGTTTTTCTTTCTGCTTAAAATACCCTTCACTCTGATTACCTTTAAGAATCATTTTCTGAATGTCTTTTGTAGTCTTTACTCCCCTCTCCTACCTCACCCACCACCCAGATATTGATTTTTTTGCTCTCATGTACATTGAACATGGCAATTATTTTTATTGAAACTTTGGCAGTTTGGTATGTGTATGCAATGCACTGTGTTCATCTCATTACTCCCCTCTTACTCCTACAGATCCCTTTCTTTTCACCAACTATTCTCCTTCCTACCCTCATGTCACATTCTTTTGTGTAGGTATGGTGCAGATAGCCATGACAACTACCTGTCCATGACTACCTTGGCCATGTTATATTCAGAAGACAGTGTTTCAAAAGACCCCTCCCCATCCTCCAGCTCTTTCCATGCCCTTTTTTGTGATTTATTAAATAAATAATATAGGTGTCATATTCAGGGCTGAGAACTCAACAGTCATTTGCAAATAACAGGATTCTGTACATAAATGACCCTAAAGATTCCACAATAAAAGTGCTCTATGAACATGATGGGATACAAAATTAGCAAAACTAACATACAAAAGTCAGTCATTTTCTTATATTCCAATGATAAACATAAAGAAAAACAAAATTGGGGAATGAATCCTATTCATAATAGCTTCAGAAGAAAATAGATTACCATGGAATAAATTTAACTGAGAAAACACAGGACCTCTGTGATACAATATGTAAAGCACTAGAGAAAGAAATTGAGGTAAATACTTGAAGACTCTGAAAAGCCCTTCCATGCTCATGAATCAGAGGGATCAATATTATGAAAAGGCCCATTCTAACAAAAGTAATTAACATATTCAGTACAATTCCAACCATTTTTCACAGAAGTAGGAAAAGCAAACTTAAAGTTAATATGAAAATAAGCAAGCAAACAAAAAAAAAAGATAGCCAAAACAACCTCAGCAAAAAGAACAATGCTGAAGGTATTGCCATGCCTAATTTCAAGTTATACTACAGGACTATAGTAATAAAAATAACATGGTAATGATTAAAAAAAAAAAGCCCAGACATATCAATGAAATACAGTACAGGACCCAGATCCAAGCCCATAAACATACAACCACTACATTTTCAGAAAGATGTCAAAATACACATGGGAAGAAAGACAGCATATTAAACCAATAGTGCTAGGCAGACTGAATGTCTACATAGGAGAATAATGCCCAATCCTTTTGCTCCTAGCCTGCACAAAAGTCAACTCCAAATGATCAGAGACCTCAACCAAAACTGGAACTCTCAAACTTCTAAAAGAAAATGTAGGTCTACTCTACAAGATACTGGCATAATTAATTTTGTATAACCTAGGATTCCAGTCACTTGGGAAAGAAAGACAACTGACAAGTGGAACCTCATGAAATTAAAAAGCTTCTGTATAGCAAAGGAAACAGTCAGCTAAATGAACAGGCAGCAGCCTGCAGAATGGCAGAAAGTCTTTTCTAGCTATGCATCCATCAGAGGATTAGTATCCAAGACACCAAACATCAGGAAAACAATCTAATCCAAAAACTGGGCTATGGAAATGAACAAAGAATTTTCAAAAGAAATACAAATGGATAATTTTTTTTAATTTTTTTTAACAAAGTATAAAAGTTGGTTTTTTTTTTAGTACATGCTCCCTGGCAGGTCCACAGGTCTCAGAGAGGGAGGCCAGTGGAGTTGATCACTCAGGCTGGGGATGAGGGCTTTTATAAGTTCTGGGGAGAGGAAGATGAGGTAATGATGGTGAGACAAAGCATGTACTTGTAAGGGCAAACTTGGTGCAGTGGAAGGAGACAAAGTGGGTCTTTAGTGTTCGTCATGAAGCTAGAATATAACCATATATATTCTTAGGCTGGGCTCTCATCAGGAAGGAAAGTTGCATCAGTGGCCTGAGATGAGGTAGGCTTTTGACCATAGAGAAGGGTGGTAGGTGCCATCTTTAGATCTCCAAGCCCAGGCCCTGCCTAACATCCCGACCTCTTTGGGTATATGGGTGCTGACTCAGCTCTTACTACTTCCTGCTGAAAGGGGCAACGTTGGGGAAGGGGAGTGGTCAGGAGCAGGGGGCACGTAGGCAATGGAGAGTAAGATTGTAGGAGCATCTGGTTTAACAGCCACTCTGGAGACTTCCTGGATGTGTTCCTGCAAGAAGCGGAGGAGATCTGGAGTCTCCTGGTTGAGGTTGGAGAGGCTCCTCTTACTGTTGGATGGTCTCGGTTGGAGGACAGGGTCTAAATGTGGGCTTGCCAGTTTCATCCGTCCAGGTATCCCAAGCATGGACATGCCAGCAGTATGTCGAACCTGGCACAGCATCACCTGGTCGGGTGAAGACTGAGACAAATAAAAAGACAAAGGGCAACCAGGCAGGGGTGTCAGAGTCTGGTACCTGTGGCACCAGGGACAGCAGAGGAAAACGATGACCCAGGAAAAGAGGGAGACGAGGGTGAAGATACAGAGAAAATTATTTTTTATTTTATGCTTATGAGTGTATTATCTGCTTACATGTAAGTGCACCCATGCCAGGCAACAGCTGTAGAGGTCAGAAGAGGACTTCAGATCCCCTGGATCTGGAGTTACTGATGGTTGTTAGCTGCCATGTGGGTGCTGGGAATCAAACCTGGGTCCTCTGCAAAAGCAGTGAGTGCTCTTAACCACTGAACCATCTCTCCAACACATGGATAATGTTTTTTCTAGGAGCTTCTCTTGCTACAAGCAGGTACAGGATAGTTCTGCTACGGAAAGGGGAGCACAGTGACCACCTGTGCTCACTGTAGGTAACTGACCCCTCTGCACAGAGGTCAGTTGGTTACTTTCATAACCCAACCTGAGAGGTACTGACAGCTCAGTAGCCTTTTCCCAGGCTAAGGCTCAGGCCCTTAGCCTGGGAAAACAGAAAGCTTCCCATCTGGCCATGCTCTCCCACCTGCCCAAAGACTGCTGGTCTATGGACAGGAATTTCAGGCTGATGGATGATGGCTGATGGCCTATCTTCAGCCTACACCCACTCGCTTTACAGCTGGCAACATGATAGGTCTCCATCTGACCCCACGCTAGGTTACCAGGCTGGTGATCTGATAGACCTCCATCCAGCCCACTAGCCACCAGCACTCGAAATCCAGGTCTGCTTCAGCCTGTATGCACGCAGACTAGGAATCCTACATAATGACGGTAATGGAGAATTCAATTTATTGCCTGCTGCAACTCACTTTTAGAAGCAAAATAACAACAGCTCCCAGAGTTGATCACAGACCCCCAGTTTCAAGCCACTGTATAATGCTGTTCCACCTAGCATCATGTGCCTGGGCCACAATGCTTGCTCCCTCTTGGGACAGAGTTAGAGGAGCCTCATGACTCCCACACTATGCCCTGAGGGAATGCTAGCTGAGAACTAGCCCCTAATTCAAACCGGATCTTCCCAACATTTTAAAAAGTGTTCAACAACTCTAAATCAATACTATCCATGATGAAGAGGGAAATATCACAACAGACAAGGGAAAGATCTAGAAAAAATCATACAAGAATACATCAAAAACTTATACTCTACCAAGTTTGAAAATGTAGAAGAAATGGATGAATATCTGAAATCCTGGGAATCACCAAAGCTCAACCAAGAAGAGATCAACAACTTAAACAGACCCATAATATATGAAGAAATTGAACATGTAATAAGAAACCTCCCAACTAAAAAAGCCCAGGCCCAGACGGTTTCAAGGCAGAATTCTATAAAACATTTCAAAAAGACCTACAACCATTATTACTGAAACTGTTTAGAAGGATACAAATAGAGGGAATTCTCCCAAATTCCTTCTATGAAGCCAGCATCACTCTATTGCCAAAACCAGGCAAAGATACAATTAAAAAGGAGACCGATCTCCCTAATGAACACAGATGACAAAATTCTAAACAGGATACTGGCAAATTGCATACAGACCCATATCAAGAAGATATTCATCATGACCAAGTTGGATTCATACCAGAGATGCAGGGATGGTTCAATATACAAAAATCAATAAATATCATCAAGCATATAAATAGAATGAAAGACAAAAACCACACCATCATCTCAATTGATGCAGAAAAAGCCTTTGACAAAATCCAGCATCCCTTCATTCTTAAAGTCCTAGAGGGAATTGGATTGGAGAGATCATTCCTCAATGTAACCAAAGCCATATACAGGAAACCCACAGCCAATATCATCCGAAATGGGGAAATGACAGAAACATTCCCTTTAAAGGTAGGAACTCGGCAAGGCTGCACCCTGTCACCATTCCTTTTCAATATAGTACTTGAAACACTTGCTAGGGCAATAAGGCAAGAAAAGGAAATTAAAGGAGTACTAATTGGAAAAGAGGAAGTCAAGCTATCCCTATTTGCTGATGATATGATTGTTTACTTAAGGGATGCTAAAAACTCCACCAGAAAACTCCTAGAAATGATTAACAGCTTCAGCAAAGTGGCAGGATACAAAATTAA